>JXSR01S027558.1:15531-38375 GCA_000969725.1 Ophiothrix spiculata | reverse complement strand
AAAAAAAAAAAAAATTCCGACCGACCGACTCATTTTTTCAGAAATTTTACTTGAGGGCAACACAACAAATTTTTTTCTTGGCCTTATCGCTATAGTGTGGCATTACTCAAGACCATCACTTAGGCCAAAAAACAAAAAGGTTTGTCTTAGAAACCGTTCCAAAAAAGCTATACGGTATGCATTTTTATTTTATATTTTTTTAGGAAATTAGCTATGTGGTATGCAATGTTTCTTCTTTTTTTTAATGCTCTAAAATGTTGATCGCCAAACTTGCGTGTGTGAAGTGCCCAGTTTCTAAGTACGATCCCATCCATTTTAACTATAGGGAGTCTTGCCAGTTGAAATAAAGCATAAAATTCAAGGTAAAATTGCAAAAGCCAATGACAGTAACCCGAAAGCCGGTCGATCGCTGGATTCCTCTCGATAAAAAAAAAGCAAGATAGATAGACCAGCGCGTAGCTCTACACGCTAAATTCATTTTCACATAGCAATGCGTGCGGGTTTCTGAGACAAACCTTTTTTGGGAGGCCCTAATTAATATCATGTAGGTAAGTCTAACAGTATGGAAAATACTCAATTAGGATATTTTACGCTAATTATCGCAACAGTATGTGACAAGGACTTTTTCATTTCATTATCACTAAATATCATGAAGCTTGTGAGTGAATGTTCTCAGTCATCCAGTAGTATTAAACAAAAGTGAAGATTAAATCAGTTTACTGGACTTACTTGTTTAGAGCAAACTACGTTCTGTGTTACTGACGAAGTGTTACAGGGGTAACACGAAACGTAGTTTGCTCTTAACAAGTAAGTCCAGTAAACTGATTTAATCTTCACTTATCATAAAGCTTGGTCGTCTGATTTGAAAGATATGTCAATTAAACCCTTTATTAGCTTTTTTCAGAAATTATGCAAATTAGGTACATAACCCTAAAGCTCCCAAAGGTTACAAGAGAAAATCACAAAAATTGCCTAGGTCCAAATACGTCATTGACGGGGGTTCTATATGGGCACAAAATCGCTGTCTAGGCAGTGCCCCCCCCCCCCCCCCCCCCGGGTGGCTTGGTATAAGTGGACATGGGATTGGGATGCGCGAGGTCCCTGGTGGAAAACACAAATTTTTGACACCCTCATTTTCAAGGAGATAGGCTGAGAACGAAAAGGGGTAGGTAGGAGGTTAGGGTTAATTAGCTTAGTTTATACTTCTTAATTATTGATATAATGAAAAATTGAGACACTACTGGCCTTTTTGCCCTGCAAGATTATTTCTAAATGACAATCATGCCCATATGCAAAAACATTGTTGAAAATAAAAGATGTGTTGTAGCATGGGACTTATAATATTGAGGTTGTGGGTTCGAGCCCCTGTGGCGGCACTGCTGGTCTGACCATAGCTCCTTGTTTCCTTAGGCAAGAAACTTTACTATAATTGCTCTGTGGTTCAGTAGTCACGTAAAGCCTTTGTTTCCCTGTGCGAATGCTCCTCCTTGGGGCGCTGCATACAGTGTACACCTGGGGCCGATTTCACTAACGATAAAATGCATCGTTAACCCATCGTAAGACCAGAACCCATCGTTAGCTACGACCACCTCTTGATCCCACGCAACGTTACCAAAGGGTTCAAATTTTAAAATGCATAATTCATACATCTTACGACGCGGTGAACAATTACGAAGGGTTTTCACGTCTTGTGAAGCCTAGTTGTAGTTACGAGCTGAACCCTTCGTTAGTTACGATGCATCGTAATGTTAGTGAAATCGACCCCTGGTGAGTCTATAACGAGAGTGCTATATCAGCATTCTTGGTCACATGTTGTAGTGCCTAAGCTTGTATGCAGAATACAGCATGGGCATTATCAACAAAGTTGAAATAAAACATTCTTTTAACCAATCCTCTGACAATAATCAATATATTCACACTATAATATACAAATATTGACTGCTATGAGGGGCGTGGTTAAAATTATTTATCCAAGGTTATCTCAAAACCATGAATATGCCCGAAGCGAACTTGAAGGTATATTCATGGTTTTGAGATCACAGAGGGGAATTTTTTTTAACCATACCACAAACAAAAAGCAGTCAATATTCGTTTATATCAAATATATACATTTCTGTCATCTGGTTGGTTAAAAGAACCATTTTAGCAAACGCCCGATGATAATTTACAAAATATGTTTTTCCTTTCAATGCTGACCACGCCGTATTGTGCGTGCAAGATAACTAGCTTACGCACTTATACAGCGGGTGTTTGACCATGAATGCTTATAGTAGCGTGCGTGAAGCTCGAGTTACATGGTGTAAAATACATTGAGTGGGCCTAGTGAAAAATATGCCCTGGGTATAGTAAATTTATAGGGCCTAGTTAAATCCAAGCCCTCACTTTAACCAATCAAGAGGACAGGAATCTATAAACGAGGTATATAAAATCAAATATTGACCATTTTTGTTTGGGATATGGTTAAATTTAGTTCCCCTAAGTGATCTCACAACCATGCATGTCCTTGGTTTGCTTTGGACATAGTCATGGTTTTGAGATCATCTCGGGGATATAATTTTCCATGTACCTCAAAGAGCTTCTATAAGGATCATCAAAAAAAGTTTTCTCACATACACCTTGCCGAGTAAGTATGCGGAGTCACTTTTGCTACATAACCCTACACGCTGAGCCTATTTTATAATCATCAGAAAAAAAAGAAAAGAAAATGCTGTGCATAGGTATTTTCAAATTTTTAGGGTGTTATACTTTGAAGATCTCTAAAGAAGTAAAAAAAGTAACATGTATCCTTGTATGTAACATTACAAATTGATTAGGCCTTCCTACGTAAATCCTGGTTAGATGCCAGATGCTAGGCCATAATTACCCCGGCCTCCACACACATCTAATTTGCTCATTATACAATGTATCATGAGGTACCATGATACCCATAGGAATATGACAGTTTTTAATGAAAATGATTGCAAAGGATAACTTTCAGCCAAGGGACAAATGAGTTATCACTCCCACACACCTAATTGACTCATATGGCGAGATAAAATTCCTGTAGGAATACGCTTTTACCCTTGTTCCCACGACAATTAATGCAAAGCACATCCTACGCAATATCAATCTGAGACAAATCAGGTTTATTTGCCTCAGATATCAATTGACTGATTGACCATCTCTAACAGCCATAATAATTAGCATATAACCATATTAATTACTAAAATCTCAACGAGTGTGATCACTCTAGTATCATATACTTACTGTTCTATGCCTTTTAACTTCTTTTTGTGCAATTTGTTCCCTCTGAAATTGAAAAATAAAAAAAATACTTTGAACATCAATTTATTAAAACAAAAATATAAGTACTGTTTCCATTCTAAGAATAACTAGTACATACACAAATCTTTGAATCTGAAATTAGGTAAAACCACTCAATAAAAATAATGCTTTTCAGAATCACAAGCTCATCCATACAACTTGACCTCAGATGATCAAAGACCTTGGTACAAGACCGTTGTTCTCATTGATCAATTCAGGTTCCCATATTATAGTCATAAACCAAATTTTGTTCAAATCGAACTTTATCTTTCAATTGTGTCTAACTTATCATTTTCCAAAATCTATCATACAACTATGATGACCTGAGACAAGTGAACTTAGATCTCACCAACAAATGAAGATTCCTATGTTGCATCATGGAATAAATAGATGAGAAGGAAGCACAATGATCTCAATCGGTCATACCATTATCCACTTTGCTATTCATGTGAAGAAAAGGAAGGTTATCGATGAGCAATCAGTTTGAGTGGGTTGATCATATTCCATTTGCCACTATTGAAACCAGTACTTGAATATTATCTAACAAATTTATGCACAAATAAACATACCAACACATGAAGTATCATGGGGGCCTCTTTACTAACATGACAAACTATTGCATCTTCAATTGATGTTCGCAGATTCTCAAATATATCAAATTTAATGACTGGAGGACAAATGATATCTTTGATCAATTACATGTAGTTACATATTATGTAATGTTCCGGTGATCTCCGATTGCTGTCGTCTTCGTTTGGTATGAAGTTATTACCCAATACATACGTATTTCTAATAAGTGCCCAATGCTGCCCGGTAATAGAACAAGCATCAAAGTTCGAACACATCTTGCGAAAACTTGGTTGGAAAAGCGCAGATTCATACACTCTGCGTGTCATCAGAATGCAATATAAAGTACTGCATAGTGGATTAAAAATTCACAACGCGTGTTGTTTTCCTGTTTGTGTGACGAGTGTTTATATCTGCATGAAGGCTTCAATGTTTTTGACGGGTGATGATCTATTTAGTTTAGCTTGGTTTTAAATTTGGATGGATGATAGCAAAGCCAACCGTGATGAGAAAATATAAAAAGCCTACAATGTAATGACTGATACCTGGCACCTGAGACAACCTAGTAAGAATGTTTTGTGAATGAAATAAAAAAAACCATAAATAATTGAATACGCCAGTGTAAGAAAACCCCAACTCCAATTGATCTCTTCTGTTAATTATACTTATGAAATATAAATGTGACCTGCTCCAACGAAATCCGGACAAAGTCGGGAAAATCATTTTTCTGGTTTGCCCATATCAAAAATGCTGAAATTACAAGCTTTAAAATGATGTATCACTTGTCAACATTGCTCAACCTTTTTCCCATGAAAAGTAAATATTTCGCTTCAAATTCCTTTGTTTTCTATTGATTTTGGGCAAGTGTTTCGAGCTGTTTCGAACTCCATAAGTGTTCTGGCGACTTTGTCCGGGTTTTGTTAGAGCAGGTCACAAATGCACACAAATATCTGTAGCACATCACTAAATAGCATTTCCATGTCAATATCCTAATCATAGTGTCACATTTGACCTTGTAGTTGACTTTTTAGACATTGTTAGATAATTGTTATAGTACATAGTTGCTATATTGAAACAGCCAGTACAAGAAAACCCAAACTCCATGAGCTCCCCTCTGCAACTATATGTGACCCGTCATATCGAAAGGTACCTTAATACCGGCATTGTAAATTACGAGATACAGGCTATTGAAGCTGGGTATAGCCAAAAATCACGTCCAAGGTCAAATTTCTAATTTCATCAGAAACATTACCTTTGAAGTGTATTCTATCATATTAATCAGGTTCCAACATCTAAAACATAAAATAAATGTTGTAAAAAATTTTTCCATTCAAGTTTTACCAGTTCAGAAATTTCAAACTCGATTTTCTCAGTACTACAGTTTTCTGAATCAGCCCGATGCCTTTTACCAATTTGGGTGTAACTATGCAATCCAACATCCAATAACCAAAAGCAAGGTGTCATTTTAAAGCTTAAAATATAATCTTTCAGATGAGACCAAAAACTCAATTTTCATTTTGGGACCCTTAAGGTACCTTTCGAAATGATGGGTCACATATACTAGAAAAATTGTCTAACAATATCTAAAAAAAGTCAACTACAAGGTCAAATGTGACACTATGATTGGGATATAGACATGGAAATGCTTTTTAGTGATTTGAAAGCATTTTCATTTTTTTGTATGCATTTATATTTTACAGAACTTAACAGAAGGGAGCTATTGGAGTTGGGGTTTTCTTGAACTGGCATATTCAATTTTTAACCACATGGAGGTCAAAATCATCACTTTTACAGCAAACACGGTAAATCTCAGCTCGATGAAGCGTTGTGTCTCTTCTGTCCACTAGCGCTATGCTACATAATGTATATGTGAATATTGTTGTTATTGATGATTGCACTTGATGCAAAAAATGATTGAATTTAAGACAATTTTTAGTCATATTCAAACAGCTATGCACTCTAGATGTCAAAATAATAAGACATTTTTTTTTTGAAATACTAACGCTACTTTAGACTAAACCTCCAGTCCCTGTCGTGGCGCTTTTCGCTCTCACAATCAACGGAACGCAGTGGATAGGTTGTTAGAGTCGGAAGGATTCATACTAATTACTGCACATGTTTTGATATTTCTAAAGGGGAATTTTTTGTCATTTTAGTGCCACTCTATTTTGATGAATTTTAGCAGATGTTAATCAAATGAGAACAATTGAAACAGTTGCAGTTTATAATGAGAGGAACTGGAAAATTTTCAGCTTAGGAGGCTATTTTGAGCCAAAATTTCAGTTCACATACCCCAAAAATCGGTTTCAAAGGTCCATTTTACTAGTATCATAGAAAATCAGTTCACCAGACCCTCATTTCGGCGCTTCGCCTGACATACATACAACTTTCAAAGTTGAGTGCCCCCCCCCCCCCAGGAGTTGCATTCTCCAATATCTTCAATCATAAATGCTGAACATTACGGTGATATCAGTTTTGACCAAAATCAGTGGCGTAGCCCGACTTTTTGGTCAGGGGGCAAAGACATTTTGTCCTGATTTTTTCCCGATTTTCCCCTGACGTTTGCACATTTCTTCCCAATTTTTCCCGACAACAAATCCATTTTAGTACACCCAAAATAAATTAAAGTCGATTTTAAAAACTGATAAGCAACAAAAAAAAAGTTTCTAAGCGTTTTCTATACATCTCTTGACACGATTTTCTGTTTTCCCCATATTTCCTGTTTAGCAGCTGCTCTCTCTTTTTTTTTTGTCCTTTGCAAATTTTTCCTGCTTGCTGTCCCGATTTCCCGCTCGAATTTATGTGAATAAAATTAATTAATTATAATTTGATGGAAGAATCAACAAGATTTTGAAGCCTACCAACATCATTTCAAATCTGATAGAAATAAAGTACTTTTTATTTTTTTATCATGTTCTACTCTTATTTTTCATATTGTTCATTAATAAATAAAACTTAGGCACTGGAACATACAGGGGGCAGGCTATACCTTGAAATCCTGTAAGAACTTTCCTCTCAAGACATTTGGAAAGCCCTTACACTACATGGTGGCTAAAGAACCAAAAAAAAAAAAAAAAAGATGATTGAGGGGCTTACAAACCAAACAAAATATATGATTATTCATACTGAAATGGCAACCAACCCATATGGTGTCACAAAGTCATCAAGTAGACGTGATTTGCACTTGATCAACGCTGAAGAAAGTGAAATATTTCTTGTGGTTCGAGCACCACCATTTTAAAATTGATGGACCAGTAACCAAAAACTTTGGCAATGAAATTATTGAAATATTAAAGATCCTGATGAATCTATTCAGTATATGCTTACAATTTGTTTATCATTATATCTTAGTGGTAACTTTTGCATTAACTTAAGGACGATTGCGGTGATAAGTTCCTACCTGTAGATTTTGTTTATTTTTTGTCAGTTAATAGATAAGAGTCTAAACTTTAAAATTCAGCAATAAAAAATGGGGGTCACCGACCATCTAAGCGCGCTATGACGTCATATATGATGAAGTCATTTTTCTTTTAATGAACGATAACTTGAAAACTCGAGCGTTAGATTACTTGGTGTAATTAACTTTTTTTATCTGTTCAATGTTATACAACCGAATTTCGACATTTCTGTTGACGAAAATAGTTTTTTAGATTTTACCCCATATAATTTTATCTCACGCTATCTTTTTAAAACAGTCGGTGACCCCAAATTTTTTTTCTTGATTTGACATTCACAATTGACCAGCCAAATATTAAAATATTCTACAGTTAGCAAATATGTGAAAAATCAGAATTTTGTAGTATAGGAAAACACACGGGAGCACTCGTAGCAACTCGTTACTATTTTGCGCTATTTTCGGCGCTCACCGGGTAGACAATGCGTTAAAGACTAGTGCGCGCATTGCGTTTTGCGTATTAGGCACAAATCTTACACTTAGATACCACGCACACGTTTTGTCACAATCTTCCCGCCACTGACCAACAAATTCTGTAACACTGCCCTCTAAAATAAACAGAGATCGTCTTTAAGAAGCATGGTCCAATTGCTTCAAGTTTTTTCAAACTTTTTCTGATTTTGGCATCTAATTATTTCAATTAATTTGTACAGCAAAGTATAGGCAGCTATGAAATACAGATTAAATGGTCCATTAAATCAAAACGGTTTGGTCGATTAACTGAAATTTGTAATTTTAGACCTCTTTAGCAGTGATCTTTCATACAAAATAGACCATGCTCCTTTAAACTAGCTTGTTAGCAAACCCATTTCTTGTAATTTTTCTGAAGGACCAATATAATGATGACCCAAATAAACATTGGCATCTTTACATACTGAAAAGCTTCTCTAAAAAGGTGCCTCATGTCATATCTCCGAAGTCACAAAGACTTTTGTGGTGAAATTTTGCAAATTATAATCAGAAAAATATGGCCTATAATTTGACATCAAAATATGTACCACTTCCGGTTGAGCCCTAAGGGATGGGAATGTGATCAGATCCTGTACTAAATAGGTGGGAATTATGAGGCTTTTCTTCATCCGCAAGTAAACATAATCCCAGCTACACACGTGCAGTAGATACTGATGCTTAAGGCCTTGTATCCATTGGCTGTACCCATATGCCGAGTGCCCTTGTCTCATTTCCCATTGTTTGTAATTGAGCAGCGCAACACAAACAATAAACTTTGTTCTGCTTAGTGATCATATCAGTGGTCTGTGTACGGCAGATGTTCCTATTACCTGCATGGTGCTCACCAAGTATGAACATGTTGATTGTTGGTGCTGCCAGGTCATAGGAATCATCTGCCGTACATAGGCCACTGATATGATCACTAAGCAGAACGAAGTTAATTGTTTGTGTTGCGCTTCACAATTACAAACAATGGGAAACGAGACAAGGGCACACGCAATATGGGTACAGTCAATGGATACAAGGCCTAAGTCACACATGCAACGCACGTTGTGTCTCCTGCAGTTTATGCTGTGTCCAGCTACGCACGTGCTTCTCTGTATCAATTCAAGATGTGAAGAGGCCCGCCAATTTGGTGTTGATCAAAGTATAGTGTGCAACATTTTTGGCCAAGAACATACAATTTTGATCAGGATAACACGTACTGTGAACTCAGGAATGGGGGGGGGGCACTGGTTCTCCGATTTTGATTTCCACTACCACCCAATTTGTTAACCTGAGGAAAGAAAAAATTCTACGGATTTGTAAACCTTTTTTACTTGAACGACCCTGACCTATACCATCTAATACATTTTGAAAACGGTATTCGCTATACGCTCCCAGGGGACGCACTTATATTCTTAGTGATGGAGATAATTAACCGTCAATTTCAACTACGGGTACCTTTATGGGAGCGTATAGCGAATATCGTATGCCGTATACCCCCGCATATATTTCTACGTGATCGCAGCCTTATAGCACATTTTGGTGACTGATATTGGTAAACCAAAGGAAAAGTTGATCACAAATTGTAATTTTTGCAAAATGCAACCAATATGAAAACCATTTTTCAAATTTCTGAGGACCTTTGGTAAACATGGGAGGCTACCTTTCCACTGAGTACCCCTCAACCGGACTGTAAATTTGTAATGAAAGGACACAAGACAGGTCCAGGTCCTTGTTATTTTGAGATACACACACTACATTGCTTTTTGGGGTGATCTACAATGTCTGTGAGGGGTGTTCAAAAAGTTTCTTCCCTCAGGTAGAAGGAGAAGGACATAAAAGCTACGGAGTTTTTTATAAATATATATGTAAAATGTACTTCAACTTGTTAATAAATACATGAAGACAGGTTAGATAGTTTTGAAAACAAATGGAATGGTTTTGTTTAGAAATACATGTATGTATGTATATATATATATGGAGTTGCTGAACCATACAGTAAAAATGTAAAGCTGTTTTTTTAGTTTTTTGGGTTTTTTTTAGTAAGAAACTCTTTAAGAATTTTGCCCACGCTGTCTCGTGTATGTAAGAGATGTGCGCAAGTGAGTGTGCCAGTCGTCTATGTCTTTTATATTTATAAGGTTTTTTTGAAAGTAATAAAATCATTAAAAAAAAAAAAATTAAAAAAAAAAAAAAAAAACCTTGTTAATAAATACATGAAAAGATTTAAGTAAATATCTGTTTTGGCATGAATTTTAAACTATACAACCGACATAAATTACTGCAAACCTATTCTCAAAAATATCCATTTCTTTTATTTTACAGAATCTTAGAACTTACCAGTTGGAGTAATATAAGAGATAATTTGTAAATCTTGAAAACTGAAGAAACAACACAATTTAACTAATATCCATCTCAGGCCACAAACTTATTGAACACCCTGGTATGTGAAAATATATAATGGTGTGCACTGCATGCAGTGGGGTTTGAACCACCCTTTTTATTTGTACCCCACCTTTTTATGAAAACAACCTTATACTGAAAATTCTCTAAATCCACCCTTTTAGAAATTTCATAAAGTTTTCATTCTGATGAGGGTACTAAATTCATCCCACTTTTAATTGGTTCATTGATCAAGCCTAGCTAGGCAATGTAGAATACATAAATAACAACACCATCAGTGTTCGAAATAAGGGTTTTTACATACATGTGCAAATGCATGTAATAATTAATTGCTCAGTGCATGTGTATTTTGCAAGTGCATTTTTGTGTGTGTTTTCAGCACATTTTTGATGAATTATCTCATTACTGCATGTAAGTTTTATTTTCTATGTCGACCACTGCAACATCGTCTTATCTCTATTGAATATGGTTATTCTGATTCTCAGAGCTCCTCAGCATTACTTAAATTTTCAATCCAATGGTAAAAAACCACACCCTTTATATTTCAACCCCACCCTTTTTATCAATGCACCCATTATACTTAAAATTCTATGAACTCCAACCTTTTAACAATTTCTGGATTTTTGTAGACCCACCCTTTCTAAAGCGTGGGGTGCATACAGTGGTGTGATGAATTCATTGTGATATTAACTCACCAGTAAAATGATCTGAACTCGCTATAAATGATCCAAGACAGCCAGGCAATAAAATATATGGAAAGGTTATTCTACATTTATGATGTATTCTGTAAAAGCACTTGTAAGAAATTGTGAGAAAGTCTCAATATTTGTTCAAGATTTAGTTAACAGCTTCGAAATTTATATATTCATAAGATTAAAAAACATCAAACATTATTGAATTATCAATTTGTATTGTCAAAAAGTATCACTCAATGATCATTAATTAGTCCGCAAGGGGTATTTCTTGTTGGTGTGTGTTGTACAGATTTTCAAACATTTTTTCCTGATTTAAGACAATCTGTTTTCTGAATTAACGCCATGTGGAGCAAGTTTTTGCTCACCCGACCCTCTCGTTTCCTGACAATTTATTTTCCGAAAAGCCCGACCTGATAAAAATTTAGCTTGCCTCGCCCGACTCCGACCCGAAAGGATTTTTTCTAGACCGATCAGACACCCGGACCGCCACTTTTTCAGGATTTCCCGGTCAAACTGGTATCTTTTCCCAAATCTTTATCCATCATAATGGTGTTAGGCAAAGATAACAAATTAAGCTAAAAACGATTGCGAAAAAAAAATAGCTTAACGTAAACAAGTGATTTATAATATTTCTTCTTGTAAACAAGTAAACTTAATTACGACCTCACAAATCTCTGCATGTTGTTACAGGAACAAAACAAACACTATAGCCTAATGCATATCTAAATTTTTTTAAGAAAATTCTATTTTGTGAAAAATTGTGTGTGTTTCAATAAGAACAATTTGATATGAGCAATGGGTCGTCTCTATCTTATTTTGGTCAATTTAATTGTAAAATGGTTTATTTTGGAGCACTTTTTAAGTTACAGGAAACACAAAATTATTTTACTACAGTCTAAATAGAATCCATTTTCAATACTTGAGTGGATAGTTCAAGCAGTCATTTACTCAAGAGACTAAAAAATAGAAATCACAGTGATAACTTTTGACACATATGGGCTGACAAGTACAGAAATTCTTTAACCGTTTGCATGAAAAAAAAAAACTCTTTTTTTTTAATTATACTTACAAAAAACTTAGAAATATAAAAGACACAGACAACTGGCACACTCACTTGCGCAAAAAAGCTTTGCTTTTTTATTGGTTCAGCAACCCCTTATATACATGTACATGTATTTCTAAACAAAACCATTCCAGTTGTTTTCAAAACTGTCTAACCTGTTTCTTTGAATAAAAAAGGCTTTTCATGTCTTATAGTTAAACACAACATTCGTTCGAATACAACTAAATTTGGTTTACTTTTTAAAAACCAAATTTTGAACAGATATTGTTTCGCGCATAATAAAATATGATTGATAACAATACTTTTTGGGTGATTTCCAAAACCGAGAAATACTTCTTTCATACCAATGTGAATACTTTCGCTTATTTTATTAAATAAACGAGAATAATACTGTTCAGTAATAGATATTGACGACTATAATAAACTAAAGTATTTGCAAATTTTTTGATTTGTCAAAGCTTTAACTTTACATTGTATTTCTTTTTTATGGTCTCTTATGTCAATAGATTCATTTTTGTACGTTCTTTGTATTTTTCTCTTCCATTCCATTTTTAAAATACTACCAAGAACACTGTAATATGTGACAAAATCTATACAAAAAAACCCTCTTAAATACCATGAACCATTGTGTTTCTGCAGCTTGTTTTAAATGGAATGGCACCGAAATCATATCAGAATTTCAAGAACTGATACTGCCAAAGATAATTTTTTTAACTACATTTCACTTTCTGCATTCAGTTTGTCTAGCCCCAAAATGCCCCCCCCCCCAAAAAAAAAAAGCCCAAAAAGGCAGACATTTGTTTGAAAATATACCAATCCTAATATTTTGCATATAAGGCCAGTTGTTGTTTGTTTTCGTTCATTTTTTCTTTCTATTTATCACTCTGATTTATAATGTAAACCAATATGTGTAAACCCCACGCTTCCATCCCACTTACTATCATTGTTATAGATACATACTGCCCTCTAGAATTGAAACTTGAAATGTTTTCTAATCAACTATCTGCTGCTAAATTCAAAATCTTTTTGGTATTCTGCTAATTTATGATGTTAAAGTAATGTCAAACTAAACATGGTGACAGACATATAGACTATCATTTTATATATAGGGAATAGCCTTGCACTTTTAAGTTGTATATTACAGCATGTTTTAACTTTTAAAAAAATACTATCAATGCTGCCCGGGGTAACTTGATATCCTGGCCAGGTAATCACCCGCGTTACCAAAAAGGTGAGACCTGGACAGGTCTACAGACTTACAATATAGGGTATCAAAATCAACCTGGTACTCTGCAAGTCTCACATAGGGTCATAGGGTGCAAAGTTAGCTTTTGAGTCTCTGATAGGGTATCAAACTAAGAAAGAATGGTTGAATTAATGACAATGGTGCCTTAAGTTGCCAATAAAAGTGTTTCTAATGGTGTACAGGTACATTTTACCTATGATTTCTTGTAATCATTATTTGTCACATTTGCGTATGGTCTCAGATAGGGTATTAATTTGAACTGGTAGAGTCCCAGATAAGGAATCCATTTGAACAGATATGGTACATGTAGATTTATGGTCTCAGGTAGGGTATCATTTCACCCATTTTTGTCAATATTTGGTCTAGGGTCCCTTCAGAACCTGCGAAACTCAGGTGATTACCTGGACACCAATATAAGTTACCCCCGAGTAATGCTGTAATATGCACCTTTAATCAAAATTGTTCCATCTTACTATTGCATTTTGACACCAGCAACCAAAACCATTAAGGGAAAGATCAAAAGCATAGAGGTTATCTATTTCAAATGCAGCAAATTTGAAACTTTAAGTAAAATGGCATCCAGGGGTATGGTTGGTAGGAGATACAATTAAAAAGGGGGAAGAGAAGAAATTAGAGAAGGAAATAAAGGAAAGGGTAAAGAAAGAGAGAAAATATGAGAAAGTGGAAAGAAATTAAAAAGAGAAGGAAAGAAGAGGGGAGAAAGACAAGGAAGAAAATAGAACACAAGAAAGGAAAGCAAACAGAGAATGGGCAAAATTTGAATGAAAAAGAAAAAAATAGAAAAGGAAGCAAAAACAGGGGGAAAAGGAGGGAAAAGAAAGTGTAAAAAAAGAAAAAAGTAAGAAAAGAAGAAACATTGAGAACACAGAATGGAAAAAGGAAAAAAAGATCAAATAGGAGGAAAATATCAAATTTAGACAGAAAGTGCTGGGCATTCACCTGCTGCATTTGAAAAAAACCTATAGGCAAAATGTATTTATTGGACGATTTAAACACAATTCCATGCAGCGGTTGCATTTACAAACAGTGAGGCCCCGTACTCTGGATTTTTATTTACACTGTCCAATAAATTATTGTTTGGCTTATAAGCTACACTATGTTCCCAAAATTAAACAGCTCAAAACAGCATTTATGTGAATGTCCCCTTGATTGATTGAAAAAAATTGTTTTCCACACACACATTGCATATATTGTTAAGTTATTATATATAGAATGAATATGGGAATTAAGGAAGTTCAACTTCTACGCATGAACAAACTTATAGAAATTGAGTTAGGTCAGATAAAACCAAATTATTGTTTGTGTATTTCTGTGAAATGTCCCATTCCTGCCTGTCACAGTTAATTTATATAATGAACTTCTCAATTTTTGACCTTTTTTAAGTTGACAATGACTTGTGTATATTGTGTAAATCAGGGTCTGTTCCCGATGTCATAATCACACAAACTATTTTGTCATTATTAAGGGCGCACCATTAGATTTCCAGTGGGAAGAAGGAAATTTTTGGGGGAAAAAAATCCCCCTCCACAGGCAGAAGAAAAAAATCCCCCTGAACAGGGAATAGGGAAAAAAAGCAGTAATTACTAGGAAAAATTGCTCCTGAACGGGGTGCAAAAAAAAAATCAACCCTGAACCCAACTTCCTGCTCCCCCTGGAAATCTAAAGATTACACATAGATTTCCAGGGGTACACATGTGTACCCTTTAGAATTCCAGGGGATATACATGTGTCCATTTTTGGATATTTATTTTGACTTTGGCTCTATAGAAATGTTTTTTCCTGACCCCGGTTCCTGACATTACAAGGCTGGTGGTATCATCCCCTTGCAAGGTAGTTTGTACCAAAGTGGCTATAGGTATATTGGTAACAAAATCAACCTGTTACCCAATTTTTCCTTAAAATATTTAGTACTTTTATGGTTCTTCCTCTCAAATTTTTTTCCTAAAAGTATCTAAAATTTGTGACAAATAACTAAGATGGGGTATTTCCCCCCCCCCCCAAAAAAAAAAAACCCTCGGAATACTTGACACTTCATTAGCACATATTTGTGTTGAAAATTTATATTTTTGTATAAATCCAACTATAGATTTTGGCATTTAATAAATAGATATGGGCCCCCGTTTCTTGAAAATAAGTATTTTTATGATTCTTCATTTTTCCAAGCAGCATGTTACTACCCATACCAAACTTGAGTACCCCCTTCCCATATCAAATTAATCAAACCGCAACTCTACAAATAATGAAAACTAAGTAAGGTATACATTTCTTAACAAGGATCTTACTGCAAGCATGAATATTTCCGTGCACGACTAATTTTGACTAATTTTGCATGCTTCTATTTTTGCGCACTGCGTAGTACATACACTTTTTTACAGTGCATTTGCTTTCACCATTTGAGTTTGAAAATGCAAAAAAAAACATGTAGTTCAAAAAATTACTACTTGTCAAAACATGTCTTTTGTTCCTTTAGTTATATTTTTGGAAACTATAACGAAAATTTGTCTGGGTAAAATACTAAACTTTTTAAGCTTTTTATAGAGGTCAATCTCATTTGAGTTGGAGTTATATAAATGGCTCTTTAAACAATTTTGTTGGCAATTCCATTTGTGATCTTTAAATCATTTCAAACAAGTTAGATTTATATAAAAATATATATGGGTGAAGTGGGCGATTTTGGCACTTTTTTAAATCTCTATTTTAATCATTCTTTTTGTTGTTATTGTTGTTGTTTAAATTTTGAATTTCATGAATTAAAAGACCCAGACTGGGTCAAAATAGTAAGATCAAATCTGATAACTTCAACAACATGCATAAAATCTTAAATATTCTGAAAATTTAGAATTGTTTTTACATGTACATGTGAAAATTTCAACAAAAACATATATGCGGTAACCACTGCTGAAAAAAATGGTGCTTTAAATCAACTGACAGTAGCTAAAATTATATCATAAAGACATTTAAATTATAATGATGATTACAATGATGGAATCTATAGACCCTGTTTTTGTTGTTGTCTATTTCCATATACTTACAGTTAATGAATATTGGTCACAGCCTTGTACCACCGGCCATGAGATGCCATCTCCCCTAACAACCCCTTCCCAAGTGCAGACTTGACGTACATTCTGCTTCCAACCCAAGTCATATGGAAACACATACTGCTGGTCTAATGCTCTCTGTCTCGATCTGGCCTGTAAAATTTAAACAATATTATTAGGCAAAAAAAAAATTATTGTGTTGCCCTCAGCGACCGACCCTATTCAAAAATTTAAAAAAAAAAAGGGTCAGGAAAGCACCCAATTTTGCTCAGATTAGGTGCTTTTTAAAAAAAAATATTAAAAAAATAATTTCTGGCCAACCGACTCAATTTTTCAGAAATTCCACTTGAGGGAAACAAAACATTTTTTTTTCTTGGCCTTACAGTATTATTTAGTCTCAAGCAACATGCCATGCATGCAATTCCATCCCGTTAGACAGCCATTGAAAATGAAGATTTGACAAAAATTCTCCTTACAGCTTCAAGTTATTTGAATACAATAAAATCCAAGAATTTAACCATCCAGTGCTTTAACCATCCAGTGCTTAACCCTTAGGTAGAGTATTTCATATATGAACACGTTGAGGGTGCTTTACATGTTCAACAACTGTGCCAGCAGAATTTTTTTAAGCTCTTAACTTTAATTCTGTTCAGGTTCAATGGATAAAAAAATATGTATTTTCTTTGAAACCATACCTTCCAAATGATACCAAACAGATGCAATGAAACAAAAGTGCATTTTTGTTAGGAGCACCGCTAGATCTGAAACTGGGTCAAAACATGGACAAATTGTGTACAAATTTCCCATAGAGAAGCCCATTTTGGGGCATTATATGATTGAATTTCAGTGTACGTTTTTCATCCATAACTTTGCCAATTGTTACTCATTTAAAGTGGCTGACCCCTCATTTTGAAGTTGATTTCAATACAAATTAAAATTTCACAAAACAAATAAAGTGGAACATTTACCTTAGGGACAGTAGTACAGAAGTTATTGGTAACATCAGCTTACACACTTGACAAATTAGTTTCGCAAATCGCAAGGAGGCCTGAACTGCCAACCCCAACTCTTTGCAAAACAAATTTGTCAAGCACGTAAGCTGATGTAACAAGTTTATTTATAACTTGTGATTGGATACAAAAAACTGTATATGGCTTGCACAATTTAACAGCCATTTTCAGGGCCTCCTAGAATATCAGTGCTCAGTCACTGAATGAGTTACCCTGAAAAAAAGAACGCTTAAATAAAATATCTGCAATGGCTGCCATAAGTTATATTTATTAAACGCCTTGTCACTGAAATGTGAAAAATCCCTCAAACACTGATTTCATTGAAAAAAAACTTGAAAAAGCCATCAATTCTTGAGAGATACTCAAAAAAGGGCTGAAAAAATATGAAAATATACAAATTTGAGGTTATAAAAAACCTGAAATAATGGTTTGAGCTTCTAAAAAACCTGATTACAGGTTAAAACCTGAAAAGTGGCATCCCTTATCAAAATGTCCCTGCAATATGTCAGTGACTTTTGAAATGGTGAGATACTGAGCCTAGACCGGACATTATAATGCAGTGTGCAATCCAAATTTATGAAAAAAGCAGCTATTGCAGACACAACTTTCTTGCACTCACTTGACAAACTTATCCACCTTACCTTAGCAACAATCCAACTTTCAATTCCTGTTTCATTTTTCCATATTGACCTAACCTGAAAACAAATGGGAAAAAAACTATCAACAAATGACAACAAAAATATTATCTTTGTTTTTAATTCATTATTGTTCTTGTAAAACTTATAATCTATATCCTTTTTGTTTGTAATAATTAATCCAGATGAGGCTCATAAAATTAACAGCTCTGCTGTTGAAATAAGGGGTTGGGAACAAATAGTAGTATCTGTTAACAGCTAAAACTAAAAATTCTCTCAATTCGAAGTGGACCCTTGTCTGTTGGCTTTTTGCTTGAAAGGGATCTTGTGAGTGTGCTAGGTTTAAAGAGCTGATACTCCTGTTCTATGTTAGTGCATTCCTCATCCTTCTCTGAACCCCCCCCCCCCTCCCTGATTTTCAATAAGGCTTGGCGTCCAAAGTCAGAGCGAATATCAAGAGCGAATGTCACACAGACGAGCGAATGTCTTTGGTCGCAAAGCCTATGAAAATGTATTTATTTTGAGGCATCAGTTTTCACATGCTTGCATTTACACGTATGTGTATACGAGGAGTCAATAGGGAAAATTATTCTCCTTTGCCGACAGTTTAAATAAACAATATAACTTAATGAAAACTTCAATGGAAATGTGTAGCCTATTTTATTACAGAAACAGAAACGTGTCAATTGTGATCATTTTCAGGCAATAACAAATTCATGACAAAATAATGTAAAAACAAACAATATTTATACAACGGGCAGTGGGATAGCCAGACTTTTCGGTGAGAGGGGACAAACGCAGTTCATCCAGATTTTTTCCTGTGCATATGCACTTTTATTCCCAAAAGTGAAAAAAAGGGGGAAAATAGTCATGTGTGAGAAAAAGTGAAATGTAGGGATCAGGGTTCGATTTTGGATAGGTGCATTTTTCCTTCTCCCTTTAATATATACCAATGACGAAGCAATTAAATTTAATAATAAATTGGATGAAGTTAAAATTCAGGCTATTTTTAATGTTCTGACACCACTTAAAAACATCCAGTTGAAAGAGCAAAAATCAGGATACCACATGTAAGGTTATGAACCCTGGACACCTTGCTTCTAAATATCCATATTGCTACTAGAGACACTTGTAGTAAGTCATAATCTTTACTAGTAAAATTTATACCAAGCCTACCTTGTGAACCGGTGTTGATCAGTGGTAGCATCCTCACCTGAAAAGTAGGTCAGGGATTCAAATCCTAAAAGTTTTTGAATTTTTCAACTTCCAATTTAAAGTGTTCCAAGTTTACCAGTGAATTAGAAATATATATACTCACCTGTGTATAAAATAGAAAAAGTACAGCTAATGAGACACCTAATGAAAACCCTAAGCCTATGAATGTTGCAAATAGATGAGGAATACCGTAAGGAAGAAGGCCTTCGTCATCTTCCTGTTTCACCATGTGACGATATCGTCTTGCAATGAAAAGGTGCTGAAATTAACAAGATGTTGTTGGGATTAGTAGGATTGACCATTGAAACAGGAGGAAGGTCATCATATTGTCTCATCATCTGACAATATCGTTTAGCAATAAAAAAGATGCTGAACTCATAACGAGGACATCAATGATGCAGATGCTTCCCATACGTTTTTAAAGGAACTGGCGTAGATACTTTTCTACCTACACATATTTTCTCATGAATTGATAAAACAAATTTAAGGGGTTATAATGGACATGCTGGGGGTTATAAAGGATCCAATGATCTTAAGATGCTGAAATCACAAAAATATTGAACAAGTGATAGTAGGATTGACCACAAATACAGAAAGGAGGCCTTTGCCATTGTCTTGCTGCACCATCTGACGATATTGCTTTGCCTTGAAAAGGCGGTGAAATTAAATGAATTAGCTGAGAATGGTAGGATAGACACAAAACAGATGAAAAAGGAAGTCTTGCCTTGCTTCACCATCTGACGATATCATCTTAAATGAAATGGTGCAGAAATCAACTAACATTGGAGTGACAATTGTCTCTATCATTTTCGGGATGCTTTACTTTAATATCGTGCTTGTAAATTACAAAAGAAATTTTAAAGTAATACAAATACTAAAACTGGTTGGAAAAGAAATGTTCACACAGTGACGTTTTCACTGATCATGGGAATATGATTTTCCTTTATTAATCACAATTGTAACTTTATCATATCCAAGTTCAAGTAGCGTAAAGAAAGCTTTTTCATGTCTTGTGCGCTGAGGTTAAAGTTCACACCTTACTCACGCGAGGCTTGTGAGCAGTGTTCCCGCTAAGGCCGTATGTCGCGAAATTGGCGCAGCAGCTCAAAATATTGGCGCAAGAGGTTCCCAAACAAAAAGTCAAAAATAGGGTTTTGGTTATACACAACCTTCATTTATTTCAGTTTTATTCAGATTATATTCAAAATTACTCTTAATTTTTGAGGTAATCTTTCCGAAATTGGCAATGGCGAGATGTATTTTTTATCTTATGATGCTGTGGCGCAAAGTCAAAATCCTTAGCGGGAACACTGCTTGTGAGTTCGTGTGATTTGACAGTTCTGTTGCTGTGTGACTTGATAATCGATTTGATTGGTTTGTTGTTCATGCACGGTGCGATTTGGTCCCGTCCAGAATGAAAAGGGTTGTTTTTTTCAGACTACTATAATAGATAGTTCAACCTATCCTCCTAAATTGAGATCAAGGCACATACAGCTACAAGGAATCAATAGGACAACACAATATTTAGAAGGCAACAATAAGTACCCGGTACCCAGAAAAACTTACAATGGCAGATTTGCAATTGCCAAACAAAATTTACATACAACAGCTATCTATATGAGGGGTGCTCTGGCAAAATGAGCGAAAAGTTGCGAATTTCAAAATTGAGTTTATGGCATAATGTAATTTTCTATAATCTCAGCTTCCGAATGATATATATTATGTCAACACTTTCTCTCTCAATTCAGAGATTAAAATACAAGGCAGTCCACTGAAAATCTGGCAATAAAAATAAGCTGCAAATCGATTTAAAGATTACCGATTACTCATGCGATCAATTTACTGTGATTAATTGCACTTCCCAACATAACTGACCTTCGAAACTCAAAGTAGATTTAAACACTTATGTATGGAAGCGTTTTATGTCAAATATTGAAATTCGACCTTTTCAACATATTTTTACTTAGCCATTTATTTTTTTAAGCCATTTATTCAAAATCTTCATTCATAACTTTCTGCTCATTTTGCCAGAGCAACCCACATATGTGCAAGAAAAGTAGGTTGTTTTATTTATGAAGAATTCTGAATTCAATCCCAAGTATTTCTCAAAAGTGATCATATTTAAATTACTTAAAAGACTCACCTTATATAATTGCACATAAATGGTATATACAAAGACAGCGGCACCGTGGAGACACCCCAGTGGGGCAACTATAAGGAAGTATGTGAAATGTGCATGGTTCTTGTGCCCACAGCAATTGTTGATCCATGGACAGTGGTGGTCCATCTTCATCACACACCTGCACCGAACACGAAACATTAACAGTCTATTAGTTAACAACAATGGGCATATTTTGCAATATAAGTCTGACACATGATCTGATTTTTCAAATGTTAGTTTTCACTGTCATAAGAAAGATCACCACTAAAGATATTCCAATTTAAAGTTTCAAATCGACCCAGTTGTTTTTATCTTATGAGAATATTGTATTCTTAAGGGAGGTCGGAGCCTCACAATTCCTAAAAATTGTTTTTATCATAACTTGAAAACTAATAAAGTAAACTACATAAATGTATAAATTTTTAGAAAGGGAATTTGACAAGGAATCCATTTATAGCATCAAAATCAAATTTTAAGAACTCGCTTTTTAGAAACTCGCCAAAAACGAGTTATTTTGCCAAATTTTTTTGAACAAGCCTAGAAAAAGTATTATTTAGCAAAAATCTTCCAAAATAGGTAAAAATCATCTAAATCGATAGTTCTGGGGATTGTTTTCACAAAAATGGCCAAAAAGTGCCCAAAAATGCCAAAAAATCATGATTTTGTGAAAAAAATGAATTTTTGGCCTTTTCGGACCAAAATTTTCAAAACTAGGGGATTAAACAAAAAATTGAGACAACATTCCCTAGAACCATCGATATAGATGACTTATACCTATTTTTGAACATTTTGGCAGGATAGTATTTTTCTAAGGCTTGTTCAAAAAATTTTGGCAAAATAACTCGTTTTTTGGTGAGTTACTAAAAAGCGAGTTCTTAAATCAAGAATATGATGCTATCAATAGATTCCTTGTGAAATTCCCTTTCTAAAAATGTATACTTTTATATAGTTTACTTTATTAGTTTTTAATTTATGATCAAAATAAATTTTCAGAAATCGTGAGGCTCCGACCTCCCGTAAGGGGTGTAAAAGGGCAAATTTGCAACCAGTTCTTAGTGGAACAGAGACGACTTGAAACATTGATATCTTACGACAGAGGTGCCTTGAAATACTGATTTCTTACCTTTGACAATGATGGCAGTGGTGGGATAGAGGTGCCTTGAAACCATGACATCTTACATTTGACAATAGTGGAAGTGGTGATATCAAGATGCCTTGAAACCCTGACAACTTACCTTTGAAAATGATGGCAGTGGTGGGATAGAGATGTCTTGAAAGCCTGACATCTTATCTTTGACAATGGTGGTAGTGGTGGGCTAAAGATGCCTTGAGACCTTGACATCTTACATTTGACAACAATGGCAGTGTGGGATAGAGGTGCTTTGAAACCCTGATAACTTACCCTTGACAATGGTGGCAGTGGTGAAATAGAGGTGTCTTGAAACCCCAACATCTTATCTTTGACAATGGTGACAGTGGAGGGATAGAGTTGCCTTGCAACCTAGACATCTTATCTTTGACAATGGTGGCAGTGGTGGGATAAAGGTGCCTTGAAACCCTGACATCTTACATTTGACAAAGGTGGCAGTGGTGGGATA
>JXSR01S027556.1:13244-27888 GCA_000969725.1 Ophiothrix spiculata | reverse complement strand
AAAATAACATCTACTAATGATACTGACCATGTCACTGCACAGTAACGAACATTAATTAATTATTATCTCCTAGTAAACACATCTTTGTTTACCCGATAGGCCTCTTGTGTTATTGATGTATATATCTTACACGTATACACCTACAGCTGTGGGTTATAATGCATGATACGGTGGGCTGTATATGACAATTTGTGTTTAATAAAACGCAATTGGATTAACGATTCATGCTACCTAATAAAGCAAATCCAGACAAGTTTGGATTGGGGATTTGACTTTATGAAGACTTTTTTGTGAGTTTTGATAAACAAAATAATAAGATAAGCTAAAAGCTCCAAATATATGACATGTATGCAATTGCACGTATGTGATGAAAATACTTTAAATGAAAAGGCATTTAGCCACCATCATCAATGTGAACTTCAACTTTCCGTGACACTTACTGATTTAAGGGGCCTGTTAACCCGGCCGTTTGTTCGGTAGCAGAATTTAGTTTTTCTGCATTTTCTGATACTTCAGCATGTTACCTTTTATTACAGACAATAAAATACTACAAAACAAAAGTTTTAAACTTGTTTATAGGTAAAATTAAAAGATCATTTTGACATTTTACAGTAAAATAAACACGTGGCTGTTGGCGGGAAATTACGGGCATAACTACGCGTCCTATATTTTGCGTTTAGGTTGCGTGTTTTGATGTGCGTGACTTTTTGCGCGGTAACAAGTACTGCGTGCGCGGGTGAACGCGTTGCGTTATGTTCTTGCATGAGCACATTTTGTTAAAATCCCGCAATAAACTTGTCAATATTGTAAACAAAGACCAAATAATTGAACATTGGTATTTTAGATTTCTTTCAATATTTACAAAATACGGAGCTTAAATTCGGATCTGAAAGTTGAGTACAATACCTACCAATAATATCAATTACATAATAAGTTTTATTGTCCGATGCCCAAAGTTTTAACCTCAAAATTCATGGATTTTAGGTCAAAATGTGCGATTTCTTCATTAAACATGGGATGTCTCCATATCAGTTTTGATGAAAAAACATCATTTTTACGGGAAACGTAACTAAAAAATCTAAAAAGTACGAGGAAAGATTTTTCAACCATTATGTACAGTATATCATAATCTAGGATCGCGTTTCTCATTTTTCAATTTAAGGCCCTAAAATCAAAGATATTCATTAGTTTCTATCAAATTTGATGCATGATAAATGTCGGAAACGGCACATTTAACATGGTTTTTATTATATTTCGAAAAATTCGGCTTTATTTAAAAAATTAAAAATGCGATCCTAGATAATTGTGTGCAGTTTCCAAAAATATATAAGTGATAAAATGGCAGTAACAATTTTTTTAGTTACCTTTCCCGTTTCATGTGTAGGCAAAATCACTGCTTTTTGCTATTTTTTACCAAATATGGTCATTTTTGAACCAAACCAATAGCATAAACAGATTCCTTGTCAAATTTCCTTTCTAGAAATGTATACTTTTTTATATTGTAACTTAATATTTTTAGACTTATAAGCCAAAAAAGAAAGTCAAAATAAAAGCCTTAACAGGCCCCTTAATTGCATTTTTAGAAAGCCCTTCAAACTTTAAGTACAAGAGACAATTACTTATGCTTTAAATTTTTAGATCACCTGCGATGATGTGAAAATTAAGTGACAGTGTTTCTAGAAATAAATTGTTAAATTCTCAAAATTCAAACTGTTTTGCATCTACCAAACCATTTTTAGTAAAGATATTGTGCTTTTGGATGTATTTAACATTCTTCACTAATAAAGTCATTTTAAAACGACTAGCACACATTCTGAAATTGAAAATTTAGGAAAATACAAACACTGTAAACAGTTTTCTAAGGAACGAATGAATCATTTTTTTAGAACAAATACTCTAGAAGGGATAATTCAATGGTTACTTGTTTTTTTAATTACCTGATCTTTAAAAAAAAACAGTATCAAGCGGGTTAGCGCAGCGGTAGTTACCTCACTTTTTACCAATCAAGTCCCAGGTTCGATTATGGCCCGTCTCTTTAAGTGCATTTGGTTTTCAATCTCTGCTCGCTTCCGCAGGTTTCATGCATTAAAAAACTGAATATTAAAACATCTTTAGCTTACTTGGTACCAATTACCAAGTTGGATTTCCTTGGGGAAGCCTTTAAAACAAGATGATTTTTTTTTATTTTTGCCATGTTTTTCAGGTTGTAATGGTTTTATCATGTATAATGTTGCAGGCGTAGCGTGACCACAGTTTTTCAAAGGGTGATCGTTTCTGAAGCCAAAATATACCCTTTTTCACCCATTCACACCCTAAATCAGGAATTTACCGTTATCGTTTTAACACTAGGGTTTGAAAAAGTACCCTATTTCTTGAAAATGAGCTAAAATTTTTGTTTTTGATACCCTAAAAGTTGTCACCTGATACACCCTTTTTGCCTCAAAAACAACCCTAATTCACCCTTTTCTTGGTCACGCTATGCCTGCGGCATTATACTTGAGTGCCCCCCCCCCAGGATTTATACTAAGCTATTCTGAAATCCAACTTTGAAAGTCCAAGATGGCCACCAATTAGATATGCAAATTTGATTTTGTCTTTTGACCAAAAGTGATACTCTCATCAAATATGAATACTGGACAACTACATAAAACTTTTAATAAAAATGCTATACCTGCAAAAAAGGCTAGTTATCAAAAATAAGCATTTCTTTATCATTTCCCTCAAAATGACCAAATTGCCTGACAATAAGCTTCTGAAATTGTCCCATTTTTTCTTTCCATGACTGATAATAATATTCAAACCTTTATCAAAACAAGAAATAGACCTATCTCTTTCAAAAATTACTAACATTTATCTCTGCCCTAATATGTCTGATTTTGGCAAAAGATAAATCCATAAGTTTTGTTATGGAATTTAATTTAATTGCATTAATGAAGTAGTTTTGACTTCCGTTATAAATGCATTTTATAACCATAATAAATCATTCCTGTGAATATACAGTTTGGACCTAGCATATTAAAATAGTTGATTAAAGGAGCAAATTTAATTATCAGGATCATTTTACAAAATTTCAATTTGTTTCAATTTTGTAAATGACCATGGAACAAAAATCGATCCATTTAATTGTTTTAATCATGGATAATTAGATTAATGGACTGTTTTCTTTCTGGTCTGATGATTCTATCTTGTTTGATTAATTGGTGTCACTATACTACAAAATATAATACAGTGTATCTTGAAATCATTTTGAACATCTATTGACTGATTTTGCTAGAATGCTAGCAAAATACCGATTGATTTTTAACTTCTTCTAAAAATAATCAATGTTTTCCTTGATTCTTGAAACAATTTACAAAACAAATATTCTGAATCATCAGCAAAATTACACTCGATCAATTTACTACAACAGACACTACCATTTAAATACAAGCATTCAACTAAATATTGTATTTAACACCTAAGAATTTTAAGCATTCCTTAATTTGATTGGCCTTATACTAAAAACCGGTCCAAATCAAACAAACTTTGCAAGTTTTGTCAGATTTGGTGATGATTTTTAAGGCTTAAGGTGTTGAATAAATTGGTAAATTGATCTCTAAGCACGCCATCTTATTAACGAGACACCATTTCTCATCTTCAGATGATGCGAGATCTTCTGCTTAGTCATGGCTAGTCATCAATGAATTTATACATATCCTTTGCATAATTTTGACTTAAATGTGGAATAGAGGTAAAATGGACCAAGATGATTATCTGACTAAAATTGCATACTTCCGGTAATACTATATATCATCCTACATTGACAGGATTAATTTGTAAAATTAAAATGCCTTTTTATCACATCTTTAATCAAAAATTGCAGGTACTCTCAAAATGTAGAGCAGAAATGGTAATGGATGTCTGTTTCCTGTAATTTATTATTATTTTAATAATTATCTTTTGAAGATGACAATATTTCATGTTGTCATGATCATGTTGTTTTGGAGACTATTATTTTGTTTTCTACATTAATTTGGAAGTGCTTTCTTATCAAATTTGTATTCATTTGAATTGCTAGCTAGTACTTCAAAAGACAGAGCGGAAATGGTAATGGTATCCGTTTCCTGTAATTCTGCTGTTTTGTTTAATTTATGAAGGTGATGTTGCTCACGTTAAGTGGATAAATTCTTCCAAAAGGGAAGTTGTGCAAAAGATGAATGCATTATTTAAGATTTGGAGACTAGACCAGACAAAACAGACATCTAGGCAAACACACCCAACGTCCTACAGATGATATTGTCTATACATTAGGATTTCATTTTATCACCCAAAAATGTTTTTTGTGAGAAATACGAGGGGGTATCAAAAAGTTTTAAACTTTACCCAGAAGGGGTTGAGCTATATCAATGAAATTTTGTCAGAATTGTCACTTGTCTGTATGTACATTATGGTGCAAAAATTGTCTCATAGGTAGTGTTAATTTCTTTACAGGGGGTGATTGATATCATCTACCTACCCGCTTAAAACATAAGCGGCATTGAGGAAATTGAGACATGCGGCGTAATTAATTCCTTGTATTTGAAGGGTTATATAGCCCAGTAAATATTATTGGCATCACCAAAGTTAAATTGTTTAATACAATAGTAATGGGTAGGGTTTCTTCTATCCATTGATACCAAAATTATGGAAATCGGTCCATGAATGACGTCTTAATGGTGTAATAAAACATGACCGACCTGGAAATGTTAATTTTCATTGAAATCTTAAATCAGATATTTCCAATAAAGAGGATCCCTACAATAATGATCTGTAGACAATCAGTTAAAAGTGGGAGAAATGTGTTACTTTGCACATTGAGTATGTAAAGATGACTAAAGTATCTCATAATGAAATTTTGTTCCTGGCGCCATTTCTTCTGGATAAAGTTTAAAACTTTTTGATACCCCCTCGTATATAGTCATTTTACCATAAAACACCAACAATTTTCAGAGTTTTCTACAGGAAAGGTAACACTAGCTCTAAGTAGTAACAGCAATTCATATCCAATAATTCCAACACATATTCAATATTTCCAACACATAAGTTTAAATGTATCAGCATACCAATTAAGAGTAATTAGTGGCCACAGGAGGCACTGTAAACGGGTATATTCTCGCGAGCAGAATTTTTCGTAAAACACAACAATCACGACCTTTTCGCGCGTGTTAAATTAGCGTTTTTAAGCTTCATTACATAGATCTACACATAAAATGAATATATCAAGGGGATGTTATATTCGCAGTTAGATGATGATTTGCGAAAATAACCCCGTTTACAGTAATTGTTTGGGAAGGTATGGATAACCTTGGACGACTTTGCAATGGAGGATCATCGTCCTCTTCGTCATCACCATCATAACCATCCGTCAGCGGCAGAGCAGGCAAATACAAGCTAATTCTGACGGCTACAGTGAGCTAATCATGCCATGCGTGAAGTATGTGGTTCGAATCATGTTTCACCCTCTTTGTTTGAAGAGCTAGGCAAAAAAACCAGGAAAAGTTGGATATTGCTTCAATCCATATTGGTCAGGATTGGACCTATTAGAGCAATTTATCGTTGAATTTGAAAGGAAGTTTGTTACCATTTATCGAAGAAATATGATAAGGGGTGTTTTAGCACTATGTCCATTTATTGATACTGTGCAGTCTTTATTCAAGATACGAAAGCAATCAGATAAACCAAGTAGGACATTATTGCTCTGTAGAGTTTGTTTGTTTGCGAAGTGTCAATATCATAGCAGGTAATTTTATCCTAGGTAAATTAGGGTAACTGAATTTATAACTACTTGATATGGATACTGAATGAATTCCTAGATGTGGTAAAACAAACAAAATGTGCTGGAAGTATTGGATATGAATTGCTGTTACTAGTTATACAGATCTAGTTAAATGCACTTTGTATTATGGAATGATTACTGAACACATTAGGGGATCAGTGGAATGAGGATCCTGAACCTATGTATACTCATCATAGCAAGCCATAATTGAGTCCCACCCATTTTGCCCCTTCATTCACATTTAACCCCCCATTTATGATGTATTTGCATGGTTTCAAGAACTGTGATTTTATTAGTTCAGTTAGCGTTATATTCCATTGCAAATATTTTTTCAGTCCTACAAAGTAAACACCCTAAGCTGCAAATGTTTTTGGTAGGTATGTGATATCCACGATATCCAACATAGGGTCTGATTTTTGGTCAAAAATAGGGTCTATGGAACTGATTTTTCCCGACCTGAGGTCTCAGGAACTGCTTTTTCCCCATAAACATAAGACTATTTTATTAGCTGAATATCGTTCAAAATTAGGTTGGAAACTTATAAAATATACCTTGAAAATGGGGTCTTCTTGAAATGAGCATCTTGGGAAGTGGAAAGAGGAGGCTTGAAAATGGGGTCTTGAGGCAGCACATACCCGTACCTTCTGTCAATGTAAGTGAACTCCCCCCCCCCCTTTGTCATAGATCCACAAATTTTGAACACTGATAACACTGATGTTTGCTCTCAAACCTGGAACAAGATATTTGTTTTTCATTTTCAGTATTCCTGAAGGCTGTATGGATAGTTTGGAAATTGGTGCAACAAATTTCTGAAAGTGTGTGAAAAAGTTTTTTATTCCTTGCTCATTTAACCAATTTCCAGCCACAGTTAGTGATTTTGGTGCAAACACCTTTTTCAATTGAATTGGTGCAAGCTCAAAAACACAGCTGGCAAGTATTTTAAATGTTTGCATTAAGAAATGAGGGAAACAGTATTTTTTATATTTTTACTGTACTATGAAATGAAGGAATAACACTGTATCATATTTTATAACCCATCTGTCTCTCCAAGGGTGACAGATTGTGCAACATATTGCATTCACATGTG
The DNA here is from genome assembly GCA_000969725.1 of Ophiothrix spiculata. Lineage (NCBI taxonomy): Eukaryota > Metazoa > Echinodermata > Ophiuroidea > Amphilepidida > Ophiotrichidae > Ophiothrix > Ophiothrix spiculata. The sequence continues at coordinate 21,007 of JXSR01S027556.1, read as the reverse complement.
GGTCAACTTTGGTTCAGAGTTTCTCAAAAGGGTATTATTATCTTACAATACGGCAACACTCCATACAGAGTCTGGGAAATCCGAAAGCTTTCATAATATGTACAAAAACAGTGTCATTAACACCAACCTAAAGTACAATAACTATTGATTAGCTCTTGTTAAACGATGCTTTGAGAAATTTATAAAAACACCTCCTGAAAAAGAATCGGCGTGAGATAAAATTATGAATAAAAAGAGGTCAGCCTTAATAAAAAAAACCGAGTCTGGGATTGTCCTAGGGCACTGAAAAACTGGTATATGGATGGGTCCCTTTTTCTTGAAAATTGGTATTTGGATGGGTGGCTTTTCAAATTTCCCTGCGGCACGTCCCTACCCAAACCAAACTTGAGTACCCCCCCCGGGGGTCAACATCACTTGACCGTTCACTTCATTTCCAGTTTTTCCTGAAATCAAACAAAACAGAATGTTTCTCTTGGGTCCTAGCCGATCAAGAACCCTTTCACATCAACCTCAAGCTATGTACATGTATTTTAATATGTATACATAGTATGATCAGGTTTATAGAAGTATCCCCTAAATGAACTATAAAGCTGGTTTATTTTATGTGTAACAAAATCTCAGGTGAGCTTCCTTTTGAATGTTTGTTTCCTTTTAAATGTTCACCAAGTTCATTGAAATTTGAGTTTTTTGACCTGATCATACCCTATCCTGTCTGGGCAAATTTGAAATCAGATGCAAAAATGTTGAAGTTTTATCCCAGCAGCCATTCAGTAATAAACTTTGGTTGCTAGCTTGCATGTGCAACAGTGACCTTTTTTTTAACCCTAACACTTTTGATCACTTCTTCGTCACCTTGGAAATTTGCAAGTCAAAAATGGCTGATTTTCACCTGGATTAGAACCCGGGACCTCTCACTTCCCGATCCAATTATCACTAGGTCAAACCAATGAGCAGGCGCTGTCATGGTAGCTTTTTAGTTTATTCCATCTTTTTTCTGGCATTCTCTTTCAAGTCTCCCCAAGAGGTCCAGAGAAAAATTACATGTATTTATTATCACAGAGAATGATACTTACAAAAATATAAATGTTTGTATACTTAAATGAAAAGAAACAAAATATTAAAAATAGTCAATGAATACAAGTTACATAGTTACTCAGTATCCCTTGAAAAAAGTGCTTATAAACGCTTGTAACATGAATTACGCCATCAGCAGGTTTCAATAAACAAATTTCTTGTATGTATTTCTTTGTTTTTTCCCTCTAAATCACAAAATTTCCTGGCATTGAGCTTCCTAAACTGCTCATTTTTTACAAGCCTAATCATCAGTAAGGGCCAAAACATAGTTGGCCTTTATACAAATTTTTCGCTATCAAACATTTGGTCGTGACATCAAAATGACGCTTGACTTCAAATAAAATAACTTCAACACCGAGTTGAGACCAAATAAAATTTTGTGCTTAATTGCACATGTGTTGAATTGCCATACATTGCCTCAAATGTTTGTTACTGGTTATACTTTGAATTCGATCGCAAATATTTGGTGACATTACAACCGGGAAAATTTTGTTTGAAGGCTGACTATGGTTTGGCCCTAATAATTTTAGGCATCATCAGGCATCACAATGGAATGTCACAATAAAGTTCAAGTTGAAACTTATGGGCAGGTAGGATAAACAAACCATGGGTCAGGGGAGCTCAATAACTTCTTGACCTGGCTTGAAATAACCCCAGGTGGGATGTAGGCAAGTTCAGGTTCACAAGCAAGAATTCCCTAATAAAATAGAATCAGGGACTGTGGTAGGACTTGTCCAGTTTTAGGAAAAAGACAAGAGATAACAGTCAATTTGGTCTTGAAAATCTAAAAAGTCACAGAAATGTAGGAAAATTGACTGTAACTGGTTTGGTGCAAAGAAATACTGTGACTGGTTTCAATTCATGCTTAGCTTGATTAATAGAACCCTTTTTTCAGATATCATAAACCGATATATGAGGGATATTTTAAACTACAAAGTCCAATGATCTACAAAGCCCCCAAAATGTGGTTAAATCAGAGGGTTGTCTAGGTTTTCTAATAGTCATTGGATGCATTTATAATGTGATATTGGATTTGTACATGTACTGCAGATATTTTCACTGAAAAAAACAAAGGTCCTATTATATAAAAGTATTGATGCTATGAAATAACAGGGCGCTGTACAAGAGCTATCACAATATCCCCCTTTCATTGAAAAGCCGGGGGGGGGGGGAATATTGGTCTTTGAAACTGAAGTTGAAATGGGGTAAGACGAGGCGTAAAACCAGGTCTTGGTCGTGGCACATAACCTTCATGTGAGTGACCAACAAAATTATCAAGATAATAGCACCAGACAGCAAGCTTTTTTAAAGTGATCAATGGAGCAAATTTGCTCAGGTGATAAAATCCTCAAGGTTCACCAATAAATTTGTACAGACCTGGAGGATTTTCTGGCAAATTTCAGTGAAATTGCTCCAGGTTCAAATAATAAGTTTGCAGACAGACTAGAAACAAAAGAAAGGTACTTTTTTGGAAACCAGACAAGCTAATCAAAATTGATAGGTACAAGAAAAACACCCACATTTTACATTCCTTTCAAATTTTGAACAAAAATAAACACCAAGACTGCAACACCTGATGTCAAGAACTTAAAACCGAAACATGTTAAGGTGATCCCCAGACTGGAATGTAAATTGGACATCACTTTGAATCAGCGATGATAGGTTGACTTCCTGATAATTGGGTTGCGCACATGAAGTCCTTTACAAGAATTTTTTTTATGAAGCACTTTAAATATTCTAACAAGAAATTCCAATCTTTAGCAACTATTTTGAAATGCTTTCAAATTTATGGAAGGTACAGGTATTTATGATTCACTTCAAAGATAGGTTCAAAAATCATTGAAAATGAACAATTTGACAGCATTCCCATTCAAACAGGTCCCACATAAAATATACTACCTACAGAGACAACATACTGTTGGAAACCTTTATTGACATTTTGCTCTTATTTTGATTTTGAAGAAGAGACCAACTGTTTGAAAGATAATTATTTAATGGTACGAACCAAACTTGTAAACATATTTTCAATGTTTTTTGTAAATGTCATTTAAGTCTTCCAACAAAAATTTGGATTGCGTTCGGGGAATATACCTTTGCTGCTTCTAAAAGTTTTTATTTCTACATGATTTGTTCAACAACTGTAGTCTATCTTTTACTGAAAAGGATCAATTATATTATTGGAACTCACTTTTTAATATCAAGAGCTCAGAAAAGTTCTTTAAAAAATAATTGGGAGGGGCAGGAAATGAAAGAGACCTAAAATTTATATTAACTTTGATTTATGTTAAAGTTTTCATAAATGATACAAGTTGATTAGGGTTTTTCTTTACTTGCAATCCAGTTCGGCATTCAAACACCTGCCAAATTTTCTTTTATAGTATTCCAGGAGCTATGAATGATTAACGATATCTTCATTTGTCTAATTGTCATCCTATTGTTCATCAAGTTTACAATTTGTCATTACAGCCATAAGAGAAAGAAAGACTTCTACTTGGCTTACTTCCTTGGCCTAACCTTGACCAAGATACATTTTGTTCTTAAAATTGCCTCCTTTGTATAATTGGGCTTCTTTGGCGACAAAATGCTCTAAAATTCTGTTCATAGTGACTTATACCATTGATAGTTTATTAAAACTGATACAAATATTTTGTTTTTAAAGAAATCATCTTACAAATAAAATCAATATTTAGTCATTGTTAATTACTCTTGGCCTTGGATGCTCACATACACCTTAAAAAGAAAGATCCCCGAGTTTTTATTTTTTACAATATTCTGTTACAACTTCAAGCTTTCTATATTACGGACTGTGGTGGCGCCTCTAACATATTTACCGGTAAAAGCGGAAAACAAATTTCATTCATGATTCACGATCAAAGAAAGTCCATTCATCTTAATTTGGCGTCATAAACCAATTAGACCAAAGCTAACGTAATTTTGTGCTTCCGTAACCTTTTTTAATCAATTGATGCATTTAATATCAATATTTGATCAAAATGTTTGTATGAGGTGGGCTGAGTAAACAAAAATATCATAAAGGATGACCATTGTATGAACCATCTCGTTGCCATGGTATTAGATTGATTGACATCAATGAATTTAAAGCCAGACTTTTCCAAGTCTTAATTTAAGAAAAATAAGTCACATTTTTAGCACGTGCAAGGTATAAAAGCATTGATACTTTACCTGACACGTGGCATAACACATGAACATGATTCAATTTGCAAATTGGTTTCTATTTATTTATACCACATTGATTACTTTGAAATCACATTACTGTATTATTAAATTCCTTCAATTCCAATTTTGTCACAAATCGTACCAAAATATTGTCTTGACAATAATGATGATCAAATTACTCATGAAAATCAAATTGATGATGAAAATTACTCATGAATATTTCTGTTGTATTTCTCTTTTGATTATCACTGACTCTAAGATGACTTATTTTCAAAAATCATTTTCAAACATTTTTGCACTGATGAAATAGCAGTTCTTTCCGATATATGGAACCAACAAACCTTGAGGATGTTTGATTTTCTGACCAACCTCTCCATGGAATTCAGCTGTTGGTCTGTTTGGCATCTCCCACCAGGAATTCTCAATATGCATGGCACATTTAAGTTCACATTGAACTCCATTGACTCCCACATTTCAAGAACTTTTAACTAAGTTTATAATTTGTGTTCATAACAAAGCAAACACTTCTGAAATTTACTATTTATAAATACCTTTTTTAAAAGAATAATGTTGCTACATTTTTTGAGAAAAAGTGGTTATAATTCATTTTAAAAATCTTCTTCCAGATCCAAACCAGATTGATTGCTGTTGAGTGGAAAAGGAGTAAGACTCAAAAGAGGTTTCCCAAGTATCTTTAATCTCCTTTCCTATTTTCCGTTTTTCTTTCCTCTATATTTACCCATCACATTTTCAATCGGGGGGGTACTCAAATTTTATAAGTGACGGATATGTGCCGACCTCAGCTGCAAATCAAGGGGAATTTGGTGTAGGATTTGAGTCAAAAGTGGGTCGGTCATTCAGTGTGAGATCAAAAAAAATATAGGTCTTTGATTGTGAAAATGGATGATTGGCCATGTAGTTTGCACTGAAATTCACGGCTCCAAACAGAAATCCAGGTACTGAACTAAGGGTATCTGTTTTTCCCTTAGTGTTTAGGCCTCTATGGATTGTAAAGAAGGCAAGAATTTGAGAAATTAGGCCCAGGACAGGAAATATGGGGGTCATTAAGTGTAAGACTTGGACAAAATGGGGCATTGGGTGTAGTGGATGTGAAAAACAGGGTCATTGGGTGTCAGCTTAGCGATGAAAAAGGGGTTCTATTGGTCTGCAGTCTCTATCCACCAACATATGGGATTTACCCGCCCCCTGAGTTTTCAACTCCCCTTCAGATCTTTTTGTGTCAGGGAAGGGAGGGGGGGATAGGTAGAGAACCCTTTACGGCTCTACCTCTTCCCACATATATTAAGGCAAAAAAAGAAACGTCTGTTTCCTGTAGCAGGTCTGAAAATTGCAATGCAGAATGCAGTTTTTTATTTTTGCAAAGCGATGCGAACTGTGTTTCTGCCAGCTAATTGCTCAATGCGTCGCTATTTCCTAATCCATACGTTGAATATTGGCAAAATTATTGTCTAGTTTAGAAGTCAGAGGGGATCTGAATTAAAGTTTGTTTTCAAGGAGAAGTTTGATTATTTTTTTTTTTCAATATTTCTATTTTTTAATACAAATATTAGAGGAATAAAAAAAGGCAATGCATGATTTAAGGACGTTAAAAAGGAATGTGCCTGGGTCATGGGAAACAGACTTGTTTCTTTTTTTTGGCCTAATATTGCATATAATCGAGCATACAATAGACCAAGTCACTGCACTTATCGCATTGATCGCAACATGATAGCAACTATCAAAAAACATTACTTCATGAGATACATCACTGCCATGTTTGATCAATGTGCATTCCATGAGGTATCCATGACCTACATTAGCGATATTGAACATCAATATATCATCACAGTATCTCATTATGAATGTATGTCATGAATATATGTCATATTCAAAGAATATGATCTAGGCCCCTTTCTAAAATTCCAGGACTTCTGGGGCCTATTTCACTAACATTATTTTTTTGCGATGATTGAAGACACTCTCGCAAATCATCGCAAATATCCTTTGCGATGACAATTCCATTTCACTAATATCTTTTCACTTTTAATCTCCATGGACGAGCCTATCGCAAATTTTGTGATGATCTCATCCAAATATGGCGCGAAATACTTTTCAACTCTTCACGAAATTCTACCCCAGAATACTCACATTTTTTTTGACATGATGATAATTTGTAATTGTAGTCAATTAAGGTTTTTTGGACACAATGATGTCACGCAAAATGTACCATCAAGGGCTACTTGTAGGGCTTAGGCATATAATTTGGAGGCTGAAGTCCATACATTGTTAAGAATTATGTTAAATCAGGCTCCGAAAAGTATTAAGCCACTCCCTACCCAAAAACTGTACATATACAGTAAATCTTTCTGAGTCCTCCCATTGCATGAAATATGCTGATTATTGGCCCTTAAATATGTACTGGTATAAGTTGAGTTGTGTCCAATATTTTACTGATTTGTATGCTTTCCAGGAAACTTTTAGAATGTGTGTGAAAATTTAAAATGCCTTAAGACACATTTCAATAGAATTCCACCTGAAACAAGGCCTGAAACCTGTAGCAAAATGCAAATAAAATCTGCATTCAAAAGTCGATAAATCATTGGACAAAAACAAAAGACATCCTCAACACACATGACCCAGCTATCAAATGGCCACTCTCTCTACATGCCTCTCTATATTTCTCAATAGTGGTGTAATTGGATTTAAAATAAATACTATCAATTACAAATGACCAAAGTTATTAATTTTTGTAATATCCTCAATAGCACCTCCTATAAGGTCCTAAGGCAGGGTTAACCTGTTAAACAACACTATTCATATAGAACATAATGGAATTACACAAAAACTTTTTTCTAATTGAATTTGTTGTCTTGCTCATTTATCATAGAGATGGGCCTAAGATGGTTTTGGTCAGTGTAGATTCTGACTGTTTGACCTTTTCTGACATGTGTTGCTGACAAAATTGCATCCAGTTCATAAGAGGTTTCAATTGAAGTCCTAGGGTCTTTTGAAAGAAACTGCCGGAATGGCAAAATTGGAATTTTGTCCAAAAACATCAATTTTTTAGATACAGTCAAGAGGTGGTCGTAGCTAATGATGGGCTTTGGTCTTACGATGGTCTAACAATGCATTTTAAAGTTAGTGAAATCGACCCCTGGGGTCTGTTAGGTTCCAGATGCTTAAGAGGAAGGGTCCTCTTAGCTATATAAGTGTACACATGCATCAACATGAAACAAGAAAAATGGGTCACTTTTTCTGAGCAACACTGAAAGCACAGATCATGTTTAGGGGTCTAAAAAAGACAGATTTTCATCAACAAACAAGATGTTTTTCAAAACAAAAACACTGCCACAAATCAGGTATTTTTTAAAAGTCAAAAGAAATGAAAATCTTTTCCCTACTTTACCTTGTTATCTCCTTCTAAGAGAAGAGATCAACGTCGGCCCAACAGCCTTTTCGGGATTTCCAATCTCTTATACAGAAACTCAAATATCGCTAATTTGTTCCATTGA
>JXSR01S027555.1:741-13514 GCA_000969725.1 Ophiothrix spiculata | reverse complement strand
CTTTGCCGCTGTCGTAAAGCTTTAGCTGATGATGCCAGTAAATAAATACTACCACTGCATACCATCTTTAGTTTTTAAAAGTTTTTTGTTGTAAATGTATCTGGGAATTCCCAAAAAAATAAGTGAAATTTTACTTGTCTTCTTTAGTGTCCACTGGGAATTACCATTTTTGTGACTCATTTTTGCTTTCCCATTTGCTCTGGAATTGTTAAGCTTCTTTAGGGGTGCCATTAATTTCTAGAATAGCCCAATAAACACACTGTGTGCCTTAGTTTCTGTATTACTCTTATGCTTTCAATGACATCAAGATCCACCGGTTTTATAACTGCCACTGTGTAATATTTTGTACGGTAAATTAACAGGATCAATCGCTCCTGCAGTATTACAGGATCGAAATTAAACATTTTCCCCTAAAAACGTAAAAAAAGGCTATCTGAATAAGCCAAACTAAATAAATTGTTTGTCGTTCAAATTACGCATTCTTGACTTGAGGAATGCACTTTGCTGAGTCATTGCATTGTAACCTAAACGTGAAATGCTTTGTTGCGTGTAAATATTAGACAAACGTTATATCACCTGTTTCATAAGGTAAGCAATCGTTTTAAACGTGTGTCAAATCATTTGAGTTGACAGATATATAAAAAAAAACATATTGCTATGTTGTGATGTCGTAAATCCAGATGATAATAATAAAATGAAAGTTGGCATTATTGACCTTTATTTTTTAAGTTTATTTATATGGTATAGACATTCAGTCAATGTCTTGATATTAAACTGAGGTTTACTGATGTTTTGTTTTGTTTAAAATTATTCGAAATATATTATTTCTAGAAAAAACGAGGTGTCTCAGGTCGAAAAATTGTATTAAATAGCTAATTGTTCTAAAGTTTCAAATTGTTTCAAACACTTTCAATCTTGTCTTTATTTATTTTTTTTTAAGTATTGAGACAAAATCCGAAGCAGATCAGATAGGATGGCTCTAAATTTGCATTACAATATCAAAAAAAATCCCGATAAGTTTTCAATAAAAAGATGTTTTCTATAGTATAACTTGTTTCAATGCACACAGTTTGTGATATAGTTAGTAGAAATAAACGGATACCATGAAATAGAAGACTTTTCTATCGCGTTATAATGTCGATAATTTTTATGAACTACCTTTTCCCTCATTTTCTAAAACATTAATCATCTAGTTGCATCTCTTTTATAAGTCTAGTTTCTTGCTGCTTGGTAGGAAGAAGTTCCAAAAAATTGAGTGGATTATCTGTGCCCTTAAGCGTGATTAGAATTAAGTACTTCAACCTACAAAGTAGCCGTTATTGTCCTAACATGTCATGGCAGTGACTCCTGTTAACATTACTGCATTATAAAACCACAGCTGTTTTTATCTTAACATATTGCTAACCATCTTTGCATATTTGAAGCCGTAGAATATTGAAACTAAAGCTAGATCAAATTTTGTATTGGATTAGGATGATAGTATTATTGTTGTATAGATCATAACATGAGATATCAGAATTGAGACTTTTGATCTGATTTTCTATAAGTACCGGCATTGATCCATTATAGTAATTTCCGTTTTCCTTAATTCCCACGGAACATCTCGTATTTTTCTAGGCTTGTAAGGAATACCAGATACAAAACGTTTGGTCGTGATACCAATAAGACTGCAGTGTCATTTGTCCGAGGACTACTTATGACGTTTGATTTAGAAACATTAGATGAAATTGATACCAAAAAGGCAGTCGTCAGTGTATGATTATACACAGGGCATACTTGAGGTATATATGTTCCTTACACATTGTATTCGTTTTTGGATGCAATTATTTGTTTTTGCTCATCATTTTCATCTTGATTTGAATATCATTTAATAGACTACTAGTATCTAAAAATCATTAAATGTTAAATTGATGTGCAGCTGTTACAGATAATTAAGTAATTTGGAATTTAAAACGTAATCACTGTTAAAATGTAAAACTTACGTAATTTTATTTGAAGCAAAAATAACATATGTATTCAAAATGTACTGTTGGATAGCAAGGTTATAGGTTGAATTTGAAAATTTTAAATGTTCATGAAGATGTATAATATAATTTAGCGTAACGTTTAATTTCAATATCACAGTAATATAAACGACCAATATACAGACAATTGATGGATTAAATCCGTTGTAATAGAAACTATCTTATGCTCTGGGGGCGTTACAATATCGTCGAACAAGATATTCTGATATCATATGATCAATTATGTATAATAATAACAACAACCATGGAAATAAGCAGGGTTGTGTTGACCGCCTTTTCGTATTTTTCATTTACCGCCTTTTTCATTTTATAAAATCTAAAGAATTATGGAGAGACGTTTAATAACTTGTTGTTTTAAAATAATCCGCCTGAGTTGGTTTTATGATGACTTAACTCTCTTTTCCATTTAATAAAGTATAAAGAAACATCTTAAGGGTAATGTTCAAAAATTTGTTGTTTTAAAATAATCCACTGGACTTTGTTTATGAAAAAAATGCAAAACAAATCCAAAACATATTAAGTATTAATACATATAGGAAGTATAAGGTATAGATGGTCTCGTAAATATTTGTGATCGTTTATCTCAAACTTGCCGTAAATGAAGCCCCATGCAATTTTTTTTTTAAATATCTGCAAAGACCAATTTTTATCAGGATTAGACCTCACCAAGAATCTAGTAGTCATCTTATGCTCCGTCAAATATTACCAGTGAGCATGGTAAATAAAAGCTGAAACTGAGAAAAACACGTTTTAAAACAGATCAGTGATCTGTAAATCTGCTTAGATATCAATTTTAGCAAATTGCGACATTGGAATGTATTTTGACATGAAGCGATTTACGGCTGAACAGGGATGAACGGACACAATTTGTCGGTAAATAGTAAATAGATCAACAAGCACAGATGGACAGGCAAAACATGCTTACTAAATAGACACAAAGGCGCAGTCAAATCATCAGTACTTTGCTACTCTGTTCATTAATAATACATTTGCTTCAAAGCATATTATCTGTATCTCAAATTGATGTAAGGTGATACTAGCAAATTTGATTCACAAAAATGTATATGAAACATTGAACAGATAAAATTTATGTTGTAGTTATAAAACAATATATTTTCATTTTCTATGACAAATCTAAGATATTAAAAGCATGTCATACGTATTGAGTATACTTACGTCAAGCTGACAAAATAAATATTACTTTGCCGCTGTCGTAAAGCTTTAGCTGATGATGCCAGTAAATAAATACTACCACTGCATACCATCTTTAGTTTTTAAAAGTTTTTTGTTGTAAATACATGATCATGATAAATATTACTAATATAAACATAAGTCATCATTTTTTAAATTACAAATCGCAGTTTTGAATAGGATTGCTTCTCATCTGTCATCTCAGTGTATCCTTTAATATTTCAATTTCAGTTGCAAAATATGTACATTTTGTCTTTTCCTATTTACTTCTGCTTTCCTCATGTAACCTATCATTCCTACGGAAGATCTCGAGTTTTGCTTTGCTTGTAAGGAAATACAAGATATAAACCGTGTGGTCGTGATATTAATACGGTTTGCTTAGTGTCGTCTGTCCGAGACCTGCTTCTGGCGCTTGATTTAGAAACGTTAGCTGACACTGATATCAAAAGAGCAGCAATCACTATACACAGGACAGAGTAAACGGAAACTGTAATGTTATTATTGCTTGCGTATGTGTTTGCCAATAATGAACATTAGTGGTCACAATATTTTAAATACAATTAAGTGACAAATATTTTTTTTTAATTGATTACCAGCTGTTGTAAATACTTTATTATGTATAGAGGATGCGTATTAGATGTAGGTGCAAAAATAATTAAATTATTTAAACCTAATTATAAGTTCGTTGTTTATATAACTCTCAAATAAAATCTCATAAACCTAGCATTTTAACATTATGATATGCATAAATGTGTATCTCTTTCACCTTCATCAAAAGTCAATGCATTAATTCTACTACAGCAAGTTAGTACTTTAAATTATTGATGGTTTGTAGAATGTAAACTCGATTGATTTAAATAAAATGATCACAATAAATTAAGTCGTAATGAAATACACGTTACCATTACGCCAAAGGGATGATTTATTGGATGTTATATGATTCACATGTGCTATGTCAATATTCAAAAGTTGAACATTCGGCTATTGCTTTTTTGTCAATGTCAATAGTTTTGGTTTTGTTAAATTTGAAAAAAAAACCAAGATATTTACTGCACTTTATTAATTTTTCGTAGTACATTAAAGTTTCCTTTTAAAAATTCAAAAGCTCGTTACTCTCATTGTCTAAAAGTTTGTTTGTAATAGGCATTATATATACAACTCAGTTTGCGTTTAGCAGGCTTGAAATACAATTATCAACATGATCGCTGGTTTGCAACCTGGCGTGGCACTTTGTGAGTTTGAAATAAAATCAAATTAGTGGTTTCATTAGATTGGAACAAAAACTACTCTTTATTTAAAGACAAGTGTTGTTGATGTGTGTATAACACCGAATGCAAAATATTAGAACATAATTCTGATTGAGTTGTTGATCATTTTTGTTTCTATTGTTTTGTTTAAACTCTCCAATCACAACTGTAAATAATATCATTTCTCCTTCTGCTTTAACAGTCACTTCGTTTGTGATAGGAGTGATGTCCACGTTAAGTCATAGTTACCCCTGACATTATGTCATAATCACTGACTCTATGAAAGGGTTACTACTGTTTAACTCTTTTAACGAGTCATATAACTCCAGAGGTGTTTTACATAAAATTGTTAAATTATCATGACTCCAAATACTAAATTACTCCTTAGCTTTAAGGCTGTTAGTGTACTCATTGTCTCGATTTGAAGAATTGAATAGTTTATTTCTTGAAACACTAGCAACTTTTTATTTTATTTTGTGTGTCCTCTTTCAAAGTATAAATATTTGTTTCTTGTTCTGTAAATACTCAATCATATCAGGAATGGTTATGGTAGTACTTCCTAAAGATGCAATCAATAAGTGTCAAGGGAAATTGAAGTTCACATTGAGGATCGTGGCTAATACTCTCCTTTATTTTTGAAAGCAGGATATAAATATGATGGAAAGAACAAACAATACTACATGTATATTACACTGGTGTAAGCAAAACATATTGCGTGGATGCAAATATGACGTTGTCATCTTAGATAATTAGTATTGACAAATAGATGTGACACTAGATATCGGTGTTTAAAAATAAACAAATGGTATTATTACGATATTATTAACACATTTAAGTTGTGGTAGAGTTATAAAAGGCAAGGATAAGTGAAATCTTAATCAACGTCACGTTCCAATGTTGACTCACGGGCAAGGATATTACCCTGAATGATATTAGTACATTTGGAAAGAATTACTAGGAAGCATCAATGCCAATGATAATTACAGTGGTTTTAAAAAACATCTCTGTAATCAAATAATCAAAATGGTTAATTCAGGATCAAAGATCAGGATTTTTTATGTAGTTATTCAAAGGGCAATGTAAAACACAATTTCATTAGCAATATGTACAATAAAATAAATAATCATTTGCTATTTGTTCGATGTTAAGGACCATTATCTGATTAGCAATAAAACAAACTAAATGGCTAGAGTGGAACAGGCCTTATTTTTCCTAACCAACTGGTCAATACTAAAATATAAACTACTCATTTGTATTTCAATGAAACTCTTTTTCTTGCATAATATTTTCAACATTACACTTAAAAGATGTAAATTATGTTTAAAATTTAATTTCAAATGTCATCGTTTGCATATTATTAGCATATTTTAAACAAAAATCAGGAAAATCTATAAAGTCCTATATTTTAGAGAATCTTGACACTAATTTGGAAATTGTGCATTCAGACAATTTGTTACTACATGGTGAAAATTTCTGTTAGACGGATTTTTATTATTTTGCGTACTTCACCTTTTTTACCCAAAAATGTGCAAAAATCACCATTTTTTGAAAGGCCTATCTATATTTTGTTCAGATATTTTTTTTAATTAATTTTTTTTTTTGGTATTAAGGGATAAAGAAAAACATGTTTAAAAAATCTGTTAGACAGATTTTTGATTTACTTCGTAATTTTGAAAAATACAAAGTAATTACTGTTTAATTGTGTTTTGACTTGGAAACCATTTTGAAATTTTTGCTAATTTTACAGAAAATTCAAAGTCAAGCACCAAACTATCATCATAAATCTATGTAAACTATGGTTATTAATAACTTCTGTAACATTTTGTCTGGAAATAAAACAACGAATCAGTTATAATTAATATTTCTTAATTATGGACTAATTTTAAAGGCACTAGTATTCTGTTAGTAATTTACAGCTATTGTATTTTCTACACCATTAGTTACCCAATGGTTTAGCATGGCTCACAAAACCATTCATACACTCATTATACAAAATCATTAGTGTGTGTTTAAATGACTGGATCATTCAGTTGAAACATTCAATAAACGCATCACTGATTGGCTTAATATTTGGCCTTGCCAGCAATATCCTACTTTTGACCAATACAAAACAAACTTTCATGTAAAGGCTATCTCAGCTGCTAGTGAACCAATGACCTTGAAATTTTTGGCATATAAGGGGCTGCCATTGGCTAATATATATTGAAAATATCAAACAGGTACTGCGTAACATATTAATATTATTATAGTCATTTAAAATTAGGAAAAATTGCACTGTTGCACTGTACGAAAAAGTTAATTTTGAATAGTATGATATAAGTATTATTATCATGCTAAAATTGGATTTAAGAGGCATTTTCCCATTCTTTTTTCATTGGGGTGAATACCTTTTGTTTAAATTGTCGTTAGGAAATTTTTTGAAGGAAATTCGATCTTAGTCATAAACTAACGTTATTATTATTACTACATTTGCTCTAATTACGTAGAGTAATATATCATAATTTGTGAGATTGCGAAAAAGGTTAAAGTTGGTTTTTACAGAAACGTAAACTTTAAAATTTAAAACATTAATGCTGCGGTATTCGCCAACACTATTTACAAAACAAAGGGGTTGGGTTATATAGAGGGTGTCCTAGAAAAAAGGAAAACGTGATTTGCGCCCTCTGTTCTTGGAAACGGTTGAATGATTTGGAGTACTGTTTTGCTAGATTAATGCACCAGAAAGTCCTCTTTACAACAATACCAAATATTCCTACGTTGTTAACCTGGTTGAGTAATTACGACCAATTTTATGAATTGTGCATTTTATGCCTTTGTACCACTTTTGATACAGTTAACTTCTTGATGTCTCTTGGTGTCATTTGGTGAAAATTTGAAGACTTTGCTGTTAAGCAGGGATTTAAGTGACATAACGTTTAACGACCTGAAGAAGTGACAGAAAGGCCTTAAAATGGAGTAAAATCGTCCAAAACTAGGTTGAGAATAAAAAAAAAAAAACAGCGTAAATTTTGACGGGCCTGAATTCGTACATCCATGTGTTAAGGTAGCCCAACAGGAAATCTCTCTTCGATAATAAACGGCACATTCATGAAGGCTACGTATCTGTTCTCATTCAACAAGTAACAAAGAAAACATTTAAAAGATGAACTTCATCTTTCAATGCTATTAGCTGGTTTAAATAAAGCATGCACTAACAAAAATATGATATCAAGCTGATGAATCGTTTGAAATTCAATTTTGGGATTGGATTTTCCATAGCTCAAATAGGAAGCAAATTAATCATGATATCTCCTTTAAAAAACGTTCATGTGATTCACAAACTCCCAGTGTCAGTCGCGAGTATTGGTAATGTTACCCAATATTGCCTAAGGTTGCACAAGGTTCTACAACATTGTACAAGGTTGCCCTATGTTGTGCCTAAAGCTCGACAATGTTGCCCAAGGTTGATGAAAGTTCCTCAAAGTTGCCGAAGGTGACGCAAGGTTCGAGAAAGGTCTGCTTCTTAACATAAATTTTAATTTATGTAACATTGCAATGTTGTAAAACTTGATGTAACATTGGGCAACCTTAATTAACCTTGTAATTCGGAGCAACTTTGTCAATACTCCCGAGTGTCACGGAGCCTTCATAAGGCACAAATTATTGCTAAACTAAAACGCCTTCGGCAAAGATCTATACTGCATTAAAACACAAGATGTCCTTAGTAATTCAATTATTCAGCCGATTCTTCTAAGCGATAGCCATCAGTCATCAGTTTTAAGTGTCCAAACCTAGTGATCGATAAGGAAATGGAAAGAGATTGAGATTATGCAATCCAAATTGCAGTCCAATAATATTGACAATAAAATACAACATAGCAAATACAACTAAATAGTTAATACAATTGTTTTCCCTCTGCCAATCAGTAAATTCTCAAAACAATACGAGTTGCTGAGAAAACATGATGTCTTGATTACATTTAACCTCATGGTATTGCCGCAAAGGGTAAAAACATAACATCTGATTATCATTACAAAGAAAATAATAAAATATTCAGTTTAAGATTACAGCAAGACGGCGGAACGACATGTTTACTTCAAGTTTTGCCATCTTCACAATTTTCGGCGTGCATATGAAACTGTGTCTCAATCAGTCGTAAGTACTTGTAAAACCAGTTTGTTATAAGAGCTTCTAAAGCTAATATTAAATGTAAATCGCAATCGTTCGGAATAGTTCCAATTTTTACAGGGGTAATATGTGCCTCACGAGTTTCATCTTAATCAAAGTTTCGCTTTGAATTGCTGGTGGATAATAATGACCTGTGGAGTCTGTTATTTTGTTCTTGCTCCAATTACTTGTATAACTTGGCGGTATCTTCCCCGGTTTACTCTACGCTAGGTAACTGCTCATCCGTGACATCCGCGCTTTTCCCGCTTGTAGATCCAGTCAAGTCCTGTGTGTGCATAACGAAATGTGATGAACTGTTGTTATCTGTCATGCTTTCGTGGCTGGTGGCAGTTTGTAAGTAACTGTAACGTAAAGTAAATTTAAGATTAAGTGGATGAAATAGCATAATATTTCTCATGTTTCTTTAAAGCAGTGTGATAATCAATCTCGTCTTAGGGCGCTAAACACATTCAAATTCTATTTTTCAGCTAAAGTGATGTTTAAAGAGGAAGCAACAATAAAAGAAAAATAGAAGATACGTTAAACTTCAATGCTGCTAAATAACGGGATTTCATTGCTTTCGGATTTTTAGTAAAAGACACATTTCGAAAAAGTATATTACATACGAGTGTTTCAAACAAAAATAAAACAAAAAAAGACAATTAGTCTGTTCAAGTTTGTCGTAAGGTATCTCATTAAAGGTCAAAGGATTTAGTTTACATTCGTAAACTAAATCGTAAATGACAAAAGAAGTATCGAATTAATTTTACTGCACAAAAGAGGCCTGTCAATCAAAATACAGGATAGGCGATAATTGTCTTCGACAAAAGCAAAAGCGTCTAGAGGTTTTAAGTTGTGCTTTTTATCGGGTAAACACAAAAGGATTGTTAAGGATTGCAATTTCTCAAGTGGGGATTATCTATACTTATTGACTCCAGTGAATAGAATAAGTAATGGGTTAACAAAATATTTTACTACGGATTACAAAATGCATTGTTATGCACGGACAGAACATTTGAACTGACTAAATGTGTAAAAATACTTAACATACGCGCATCTTAATCAGTCTAGATAACGTAGTTAACCTCAAAGACAAAATTTTTTGCAATGCACTCTTAATCAACCCAAGAGAAAGGCTTTGTTCAGGAGAGTTATTGGATTGAGACGCTTGCTATCACACTAGTATAGGTAGAAATTAATCATTTTGGAGATTATGAACATATACATATAAAAGCACTATGGCGTACATTTAGCCGAATCTCTTACTGCCTCATTAGTTAATCTGTAAAAACAATTACCTTACACCTATAACTTTAATCTTCTCTCCTGCCTCAATTGTATTCAAACAACAAGGTCGTTGTGTAAACTAATTAGACATCAAACACATGACTGTAATAAATATGTAACGCCTGATTATATATTTTTTTTAAATAAAAATGGCAAACTGTCTAGCTACTCACTCCTAGTTTGGGTTGAATAAGTTTGTAGTGTGTGTGTATCATGTATATAATGCACCCGGTCTCAAGTTTGTAGTGCAGACTCTTATATAATTTAAGAGATGCTATAATTCATTTGATTTAACATTTTTTTACACTAATTGTACCGTCCCGATTGGGATATTTAGCACAGTGGGATTAACGGCTTAACTTCCGAACTGCTGAACAATTTAGAGTAAAGTTTTTGCCCAAGGAAAAATGAAAAAAGCTTGATCCATCAATCTCGGTATTACGAGTAGAGTGCTCAAACAGCTTGGCCACACTCCCCTCATTTACTTAATCAAATATTACTTAGGCTTTATAGTTTTACAAGATTTTAAATTGTATTTGCAATATTTATGTTTGGCGGAATATAAATTTCATACAGGGAAATTATACCACTATGAGTGATATCTCTACACTGTTAGAACGTTGGGCAAATAATTAACAACTATGAACAACCCTACTTCTGGGTAAATAATTACCAACGTTGCGTAAAATGTTGGCTAATTACCTAACTGTTGGGTAAAAGTTGTTGCTAATTACCCAAATATTGGGTAAAATTTCACCAACAGTTGGTTAATATTATTTACCCAACAATTGGGTTGTTCATAGTTTAACCAACGCTAAATAATTACCCAACAGTATAACAGTGTACCTCATTTTGCCCAAGTGTCTGTCGAAATGGCAAGAGAAGGAGATCCAATGAATGCCTTAATGATGCCACTGTGCCTGTGGCATCTGTCCTCCACCATTTCGGCAAATGGTATCCGACTGAGTATTGCTCGCAAAAATACACTAATAGGAATAGAGCCAATCAAGAGAAGACATCCTGTGTATCCCATCATGCATTGCTTCCTATGGCAAATTATGTACAAGAAGTCATGTAAGTAGTTAGTGATAAAACATACCAAAACTGCAAGATTACAACAATTAACTTTGATTTGTGGGCATTTCATCACTAACTACTCGAATAATTTCCTATGCGAATAATCCTGACGGGATACACACGATATCTTCTCTTGAGCCAATCTATGCTAAATGTCACAAACATTACATGATCATACCCTTGAATTTAAAAGTGCTTGAGTTTTCTTAAAGGGTTGTTACTAATTTTGTAGAGTTGCAAATTCACGTTAAAATTCATTAGCAAGAACATGCAACATTTTGAAAACTCATTGTTCGATGCAGCGATCAGTTAAACACGCTGTTAAAACAGATACTAAAGTAAACGAGATTTTTAATCTAATGTACGGTGTGGTGACTAGACACAGGGTACCACTGTGAATGTTTCATCTATTTCTAAGAAAACGCCTCTGGCTAAATTCCATGGTGCATTAAAACGCTAAATAAGTAACCAAATTATTCAGCAGTCGTCAAATAGGTTACTACTGATAGCCATTGCCAATAACTTTAAATATTTTTAAAGACCATTTGATTGAGGTCTATGTGTAAATTATCGAATTATAATTCACGTGATTATACATTTAAAAATTTGCCGATTTTGCGTACTCATTTAAAAATGATCAAGTCTACTTGGGTAATATATCATTTGTGTAAAAGGTTGTCAGGTAATTATTGAAAATGTGATAGTCAAAACTCTCAGAAACTATTTACTATCTAAATCAACCGTTTTATACGTATATTGCTTGCTTTAGGCTTCGACCATGCCAACAACCGACCGTTGCTATCTTGCACAAATCATGGTCAAAGTATTGTTGAAATCAGTCAAGTATTCAGAGGTAAGATGATAACCCTTTAATCAAGAACAGACAAAGCAAGGCGGTGCTGGATGATCAAGACTCTCTCGGGAGGAAGTCTCGATCATTATTTTGCGATGATTCTCTTAAACCATATTACATCTGCTAAAACCACTATTATCAAAAACATTAACATTTTGTACTTTCATTATACTAGGGATTTGTCTTGGGGAAATTCATTTTGGTCCATTTTTGGCACTTTCTACCAAAACCAAACATTCTGAAAAAAAAAACACAGACATTACCATCGTGCTCAGCATATCATTTTGCTTCTAAAATGCATCTTCATTTGATTTAGCTTCATTTTGATTTAGACATGAATTTTTGGATGGATTTTGTGATGCCACTTGTATTTAAGTGGTAAAATTTCACCCTTAACTGGCATGCTAACTGATCCGTGAGCATGTTTAACACCCCCCCCCCCACACACACACACAAAAAAAAACATTGTTAATTTGCCATGGATATTTGTTTAAAGAGTTCGTAATTTTAGGCTCCTGGTGATTAACTGAAATATGACGGAGTGAACAAACAAAACTAAAAGTGTATGATGTAAGCAACCAAACTAATTCAGTTAGCACGATTTATAAATTCCCATTCTACATAATTAAAGTTGACATATAGATATAATGAAAGGATTTCGTGGTTTTCAAAGTATACAAATTGGATTACTAAAGATGACATCTGACGTTGTGATTAGTTTGTGATATCGTTATAAAAGGCAAAGATATGTCAAATTTTAATCAAAATCACGCTTCAATTTTGATTCAAGGGTAACGATATTAGATTAGTATAAATTGGAACAATTACTGGAAAAATCAAGGCAAATTAACAATTTCGGGATTTTTTTCAGCAAATCAGTGAAAGAAATCTGTGAACAAAATTTAATTTAGGATCCGTGTTCAGTTAATTGTGTGCATTTAATCGGAA
>JXSR01S027554.1:10822-27085 GCA_000969725.1 Ophiothrix spiculata | reverse complement strand
TGTTTTTCTTTTCAGATTTTATGGCCCAAGATGTGCCCACTTTATGCTCCTACAGCTGTCTCATTTTTTGCACACCCTATTTCTAACAACTTGTTATTTTATTGGAATGGATTAAATTTCCAGTTTTTTTCCCGGTAGTTATAGACAAGTGTTCAACCTTTCTTGCTGGTATGGTGTTCAGCATCAGTTCGATTTAATTTCTGTAGACAGAGACGATGAACTTTGACGTTTCGGAGGTTACATTTTCCGTTAACAATTGATAACCACATCTAGCAGGTCACTGTTGGTACTAAATCAAGCTGAATTTGTTCACTTGTTGTTATAATATAACATTAACAGTGGTACTTAAAATTTACACACAAAATCTTTTTAATCTAATTACTTAATAGGATTTCTTGAGTATGTGAAATGAAATGTTAAATTTTCCGTTAACACCTCTGTTACCTCCGAAACAATCTATTTATCGATCAGATTTTTAATGACAGACAGGGAGCACACTTTGGGAGGTCACTAATAAACAATAGCAAACACCCCATCTCAGTTAAATGCAAAAAGTGCACATCACTTGGAGCATAATAATTTTACAGCCCACTAACTTGCATTAAGATTTTCCGTTAACACGTGTAACCTCCGAAACGCTTTGTAACCTCTGAAACAAAGAAGTTCCCAATCTGTCCTGTACTACTCTGTAAAGACATTTGCAAATTAATTTTACATATCAATTTGATTCCCTAGTGATATAGAGTAAATTGAAAACAAATGTTTCCAACTGTTTCAAACAGGTATATGAAATATTTGCCTGAAACTGAAAATTACTGTTTCGGAGGTTACACATATGTGTTAACAATGCTCAATGCACAGTTTTTGGACTTAAAAACATTCAGACATATGCTTTTATTTATTTTTAATTGGAAAAATGTATTAAATCAGTGAAAAATAAGTTTTGAAGCTCTTCCGTACTTGCCATCAGGATTTACAACACATGTTGATGTTTTATTCATAAAATTTGTGGTATTTTTAACTATCTGGCAGTGTTCTTATTTATATTAGAACAAATACTAAACTAATTCTATTTGAAAAAAACAAGAACAGGTCATTTAGGTACAAGAGTGCCAAAACTCAAATTGCAGAAAATGCATGATGTTGAAATCATCTAAAGCAGTTTTAACCCTTCTGCTAGATAGGAAAGTTGATGTTTCGGAGGTTACAAAAATGAGTTAACATTGAGTAATGTTTACCAGTTTAATAGTAGAAGTTAATGTGGTTGTACTAAATTATCAAAATGAAGTGTCTAACTACAAACATAATAAAAAGAAGTATAGAAAGACTACCAAAAATATTCTAGATGCACTAAGTTATGTATTTGTTAACAGTAACCTCCTAAACATAGGAGATTTTACTTTGTTTTACACCACACCTTAAATGAAATGTTGCTTGATGTGCAACCACAGCACTGTTTTAGCATGATAAGTTGTTTCTGGTGATTTTTGAGCTCACAATTGTTTAATTTTTCAATATTTATCCTGATAATTATATCCTCTCAAAATGCTGCTGCCTTTGTATTTGTGTCAAAAAAAGGCAACACATCAATTGCTGTAATTGTTTTAAAAAATGCATCATATGCCACAATAATATTATAATTTGTACTGTAGAATTAATGTATTTAGTAAATAAATTTGTAAATTTAAGTATTAGGTACCTAGTTCCAAGTTATTAACATTGAAAAACTTACTGAATATGTGTTAACATTGTGTAACCTCCGAAACATTGCCCCAAAATTGCTGCTTATGACTTTTCCTATTTTAACAAACATGGATCAAT
Source organism: Ophiothrix spiculata (assembly GCA_000969725.1). Classification (NCBI taxonomy): domain Eukaryota; kingdom Metazoa; phylum Echinodermata; class Ophiuroidea; order Amphilepidida; family Ophiotrichidae; genus Ophiothrix; species Ophiothrix spiculata. The sequence continues at coordinate 25,264 of JXSR01S027554.1, read as the reverse complement.
TTTTACCAAACTTACCCAAGATGGACACTAGTATGAAGTGATTTTGTATAGCCACTTTGACCTGCCCTGCATTTTGGGATTACATCTAAAATTTAAAAAGATTCCCTCATTTTTGAGATTTATCCCCAAATTAGCGATTCAAATCCAAAAATTTTCAAAAGTATTGGAATCTGATTCAAAAACTGTTCTTATTTATTAATAATATGTACTCAGTGACATTTTCGAGCCTTTAACGATGATGTTGATGATTGTTTTAGTTTTAAACGAATCATATTTAAAAATTCAATTTTTGCTCAAATCTCCTGATTTTTTTACTGTAAACCATGTATTATCACTTCGAAATCTGTAGTTTAAGCTTTGAAATGTTTAATTTTCAAAAATTTAACCATTTTTCTATACAAACAAATCAAAATCATCAATAAATATGATGTTTAAAATTTTGGGTCAAATGAGACAGAAGTTATACCATTGATTGTGAAAATGACCATTTGGGCTCGAAATTTGGGCTCACTAAAAATTGATTTTGGTGTGTCAAAATCCAGATATTCAACAGAAAGAACACTTATGTCAAAGTAGATTGCATAAGTGAAATGAATCTGAGCAATTTTTATCTAAAATATTGTCATGTCTGTGTGTTCATGAATCCCAAGCTCTTTTAAATGTATCTATTGTATTATCAATCTCAAAGGCAAAGATATTCTGGAGTTACTTTCTCTGTCAGTTTGAATTACATTCATGTATTGTATGGCTAACAAAGTGGACATTGACTGTGCCTCTCAATGGTAAAATCTAGCTATAGGGTAGATGTATACAAAGACATTTATATTAAAGCTTATAAAGCAAAAGAAGAAATGGCACAGGAATAAAAGATGGTTACTTGCTTGGTGGGGATTGAGAGGAACCTGACTGCTCTGACCTCTTTAGGAATGAGTTCTACTAAGATGAAGTTAACTATTGCCATTTCTTTCATTTCAAAAGTACTGTATTAAATTGATATTTAATTTGCCAAGGCCAAAATTTAACCAATTTTAATTTACCAGCTATTCTGATTTACCTAATTTGAAACATTTTACATTTACTAGTTTTATTTATTTTTTTAATGGTTAATAAATTTTTCGAGGGATTTACTTGATCAAATTTGCTGTTGAGCAAAATTAGTGAAATTAAATCCCTTGTGAAAATTTACAAAATTGGAAATTATGATAGAAAATATTTGACAGAGGCATTTTTATTTCACTTACAACAACCATAATTTGCTAAATTAAAATGCAGTTAAATAACTTATTGCATTATTAAACAAATGGAAGAAATTATGTTCATTTGTGAAATTGTGGATAAAAAGTGAAATTTTGGGAAATTTTGTTGAATTTTTATGCAGTGACACTTTCTAAAAGTACTGCTCATTGAAATGTGTTACAAAAATAGCATTGTATGCCAAATTGTGTTAAGTGAATTCACTTTGTGAAAAGCATAGTCTACAATTGTAAACCTTTTTAAAAGTACTTATGTAATTTTTTAAAAAGGAAAAGAGTGTTTTTAATCTTATGTAAGTTCAGGATTCTATTTTAAGCAGTACTACTACTTGCCTTTTGAATTGAGTGCAGCATTGTTTGTAGAACTCGGGAATGAAGTGTTAAGATATTCAGTAATATGGAAAAGGAAAAAGTACTTTTACTTTATGTGAATTCATACTATTGGCACAGAACAGGTGTACCTGGCAAGATTTTAAGGTGCAGAATATAAATGTGTGACAGGGCATGACACACTTATTCTTAAGGGTTCTTCTATAATGTCATGCTGAGGTAACTTATATATGAAATGACAGGATGCAAAATGATTTATCTATCGGAGGATTTATTTATCCACCGTTTCAGTTTTATTGTTAGGCATTAGCGTGTCCAGGAGGGGGGCTTTGGGTGCTGAAGCCCCCCACACTTTGTTAAAATTTATGCAAAATCAGCCGATTTTGGATGTTTATAGGCTTCAAGCCCCCCGCAAAATACTGAAAGCCCCTCTATTTAGCCCCCCGCAGGAAAATATCCTGGACACGCCGGTGTTAGGGGTAGGAAATCAGTACATGTACCTTTACTTTGATCATCACTAAATAGGCAGAAATTGTGATCAAAATGTTTGGATTTTCTTTCATTATTTATAATTGTTGGTGATATTAGACCCAGTACAAAATTGACATTTGTTTTGTTATATACAAAATCTATGATGTTAAAGCAGTGTTTTTCATTATTTTTTCTTAACCTTTTTCCTGATGCATAGCATTCACACACTCTGCATGTCCTCACAATGTGCCCTTCGGTTGTGTTCTAGTTTGTGTCACAGGCGTTTATAGTGCCTATGAATGTTTCATTGTTTTGTCTGGTGATGATTTATTTAGTTTAGCTTAATTTATGAATTTTGATGGCCATATTAAAGTCCAACTTATGTTCATAAAATATTTAATAGTAATTATTCTGTAATGTATGAATTCAGTTATCAGCATTCCATTATGTTTGTTTGTTATGAAACAAAATCAATGCACTTGCGGTAAATTTTGTTACTCAGCTCCTATGTGCCACATAAATTGGATGCATCAAAATTGACTGCAGGTGCATTAATTTTACTTGCGGCATGAAATGCGCATTTATTAACAAATTATCATCATTCATTATAAAGAATATAACCTCATACCGGAGTCATCATCCCGGGGTTAATATGCAAAATAAGAATGAAGTTTTTGAAGGTTTTGATTAATAATGTTCACATGGTTTGATAGTTAATTGTTATTATCAACCATACCACATGTAAATTGCCTAAATAAAATGTTAAAATTTGTCCAATCACCTTTAAAAAAGGAGCGAAGTCCTGTAGAAATTAATGTCTGCTTTACATAATCTCAGTCAAAATTGACTTTGTCCACCCACACATTCAGACTTTTGCAGCAGCCTGTAACCCAAATTCAAGCCTCTATTCTGTCATATCTGTGATTCAAAAAGCTATTAATTTAAGCTGATGTGAACGATTTTCTATCTCCATCATTGTTACCATGGCAACTTACAAGTGTTCCTTCAGGCATCTTCATCAGGGTTATCCATCATACATTTGGATCTGTAATATAGAATCCAGAAAATCCTCAAAAAACAAGACAAAATCCTGATGAGAATTCCAAAACCATGCTCAATCCACGTTCACTTGACATCAATTCTGATAAATTAGCACCAATTTAATTGGAATATCCTGCTCTTTTGTTCGCAATTGTAAAGGTTAATTAAACTCCAAATCTGCAGATTCAATTCCAAACATGTTCAATGGAAGAATTATGTATAGTTTTACCAGACACAAAGCTCTTTGAACCTCACTGCTACAGGGCCAAATATGACAGCATGCTACTGTAACAATGACATGAAGGCAGTAATTCTGTTAGTGAAAATTAGCGACGAATGTTTCAAATATATGTCAAAAGAATCCTAAAATTGTACAACATTAACATTTTAAATTAAACTTGTTGCTGAAAGCTATTTTTGTACTTAAGGATCTATAAATATATACCTGTAAGCATCAGGATAACTGTATATCAACATTTGACGATTATGTAAGACTGTTGAAAATTATTTTTGAAAACAGGGAATAAGATGTGACAGACAGATCAATAAACTGATATGTTTTCAGAATTAGGTATTCAAACACGCCACAGAGTTGTTCATCGCGAATCAACAACAATGCATCCATGCGTCTGCGTATTTTTATCGCATGAGGGTGGCTTTAGCCACCCAAGCGTGATAAAAATACCAAGACGAATCGGATGCTGAGTTGTTGATTCGCGATGAACAACTTTGTGGCGTGTTTGAATACCTTTCAACAACAAAAATCTTCTTAAAAATGTATGATTTAAATTCTAAATGTTTTCAATTTAACAGATAGGCCTACTCATCTTTATAAAATATTTAGCATATCTGAAGCAAAGTACTAATTTGGGAATGTTTGCTGCTTGGTTGGCTTTGAAGAGCCTGCCTCACCCAATAAATCAGCATCCCTGTTTCATCATGGCATACATTTATCCCCAGCACTGTCTATCATAACAACCAGATAGCCATGCATCCAGTCACAACACGACTGAACCCCCAACTGATAAATCATTACAGCACCAATGTTCTCCGCGGCATCCCCTCTTTCATCATAGCATAACAACTAGATAGCCATGTACCCAGTCACAATATGAGTGGCCCCCTGATAAATCATTACAACACCAATGTTCTCTATGGCATCCCCTCTTTCATCATAGCATAACAACTAGATAGCCATGTACCCAGTCACAATATGAGTGGCCCCCTGATAAATCATTACAGCACCAATGTTCTCTGCTGCATCCCCTCTTTCATCATGGCATACATTCATCCCTATCATGGTCTATCACCTCGCCTATTCCATTACAACCAGATAGCCATGTACCCAGTCACAACATGACTGACACCCCCTTAATAAATCAGTGCAGCATCAATGTTCTCTGCGACATCCCCTCTTTCATCATGGCATACATTCATCCCTATCATGGTCTATCACCTCGCCTACTCCATTACAACCAGATAGCCATGTACCCAGTCACAACATGACTGACACCCCCTTAATAAATCAGTGCAGCATCAATGTTCTCTGCGACATCCCCTCTTTCATCATGGCATACATTCATCCCTATCATGGTCTATCACCTCGCCTACTCCATTACAACCAGATAGCCATGTACCCAGTCACAACATGACTGACACCCCCTTAATAAATCAGTGCAGCATCAATGTTCTCTGCGGCATCCCCTCTTTCATCATGGCATACATTCATCCCTATCATGGTCTATCACCTCGCCTACTCCATTACAACCAGATAGCCATGTACCCAGTCACAACATGACTGACACCCCCTTAATAAATCAGTGCAGCATCAATGTTCTTTGCGGCATCCCCTCTTTCATCATGGCATACATTCATCCCTATCATGGTCTATCACCTCGCCTACTCCATTACAACCAGATAGTCCTGTAACCAGTCACAACATCATCATATGCAACAGATGTGAGGTACAGACAGATTTCTTCCCTTTGGGGAATTAGATTTAATGTGCTAATTACCATATATGGTAAAGATGGTTTGATAAGTTATCTTCAGATGAAGCCTTAGAGTACCATCTGTGTTTTGAGTTTGAACATGACTTTAACATCTTGTTAGTTGCATTTTTTGTGAACATTAGCAGAACTTATATTTTTGTTCGATACAGAGCTACAATTTTAGCAGAATCCAAGAATCCATGGGCTCTTATAACCCTCTGCAAAAAGGGGATGCTGCCTTATTGCACTTTTGTATAGTTTGATTAATAGAACCCTTGTGACACAAACCAACATGAGGGATATATACAACTATTACTTAGTCCAGTGATCTAGAAAGCCACTTCACTACCTACCCCGAAATCGGGATGGGCGATCAGTCTGCTATGCGAACAGTCTGCTATATAGAACTCAGGCTTTCTAGTAAAGTGGTACTAGTATGTGATATGGATATTGTGGATAGTGACATAGACAAAATCAAGGTCCTAGGATCGGACTACTTTTGTAAGATATAGGCCTACCTTTAATATAGTTATATAAAAAGTCTCTATGGATATACACAAGGAGCTTCCTGGAAAACTGACTGTTTGTATTGACTCTTCATGTTGACTTATCAAAAATCTAATAATAAAATTCTAAAAGGCAAAGAAGTTGCATGTTCAGTTAGAAGAAACATGATATAAATAATAATGCTAGGTAAAAAAAATCTCCAATTCTTTTTTAGAAATTATAATTTATATAAATTTTTAAAACCATAGACAATTAATTTAAAATCTTCAAACCAAAAAGATAAGATTGTGAAGATGTTACCTATGAATGTTATTATTACTTTTGCTCAAGCTTAATATCTAGCATTATAAATTCTATTTTATGGTTTTACAATGAGACCTGACAATTTATTTTATAGATTTTATCAGGTTCACTATCATTATAGGTCCAGCATTTCCTGTAGGGCCTATATAATTGATTCTGATTGATCAATCAATTACGGTATTTCAGTTGTTGATTTCATTTGAAATTGTCCTTTATCATGGATGTGCATGACAGGGTAATAGATTGTTTGTTGTTCATATACAGGGAAACAAAGTAAGATATTCAATAACTTCAATTGCTTTCTGTGATCAATTGGAAACCCATTCAATTTTTCATGTTTTATCAACATATGTGTGGTGCTCTGGCAAAATGAGCGGAAAGTCGCGATTGAAGATTTAGATTAAATGGCTGTTAAAGAAAAAATATGGTGAAAAGTTCAAATTTCGTTTTTTGACATAAAACGCATTAGTACATAAGTGTTAATCTATACTTCGCGTTTTGAAGGTCAATTATGCCGGGAAGTGCAATTATTCACGGGTAATTGATCGCGTTTTGCTATAATACACTATAGTAATCAGTAACTTTAGAATCGATTTGCGACAATTTTTTAGTGTCAGATTTTAAGCGGACCGTCTTGTATATCGATCTCTAAATGAAAATTGTAGAAAGAAAGTGTGACATATTATATATCATTGGCAAGCTGAGATGATAGAGAATTAAAATATGACATAAACTTAATTTTGAAAATCGCGACTTTCCGCTCATTACGCCAGAGCACCACACATATGTCTAATTAAAGACTATTGAATATAAGTTAAAAAGATATGCCTACTATATTTACTCTTCCCAAGAAAGACTTGATAATCGCTCTTGTACAGAAGAAAATTGTGTCACGGCACATCAAAAGGTATAACAAGATTTTACCTAAAGATACCACATCGGTAAATAAATTGTGTAGCGTCGTCTGCTAGGTTGAGAATGCCTGTTGACAGGCAGAAAGTGACCCTTGTTGCCTAAAATAAATTCCAGAATATATTAGAAAATAGTGTTTTTCACAAAATTTTGAAGTTAATCCTGCTAATTGGACTGTTATTAAATAATTCATGATAAAATGATTTTGTTTGTACCATTTTTGAAGAAATTTTATGATTTTTGGAGAACCTGGTGTGTCTAGTGAGTTGCACTATTTTCCCAATGGGCATGGGCGCACTCATAATGACGCGTAACTTTGATGCACCGTATCTCGAAAACTTTGCCTTGACCATATATTTTTTTCCAATTTGTAGAAGAGATATGTCCATTATCTTTCAATTGAGACCATGCACATGGTAACCAGTCGCTTTTAAGTCGAGAAAATGACGTTTAAAGACAGGGCATTTTGCATGTAAAGCCAATGGGGACCTATTTACCGATGTGTTTCCTACACATTTACCTTACAAAGCAAATTAAACTTGTAAATTATAAAGAAAATTGCAAGAAAATTGTGTGCATTTTTTATTGTAACATCAAAATTAATGGTCAATTTCCAATAACTATGTCTCATTTGAAGGCCTTATCCATACTCTTTCAATTAATTCAAAAATATGCATTTTCTTCATCTACATAATTACTTAGCAATGTTGCCAAAGCAATATCACGCTAAGATATTTTCTCAAATGCTGCAATGCTGTACCTTTCCATTTGGCACGTCACAATTAATATTGTCAATAACTGTAATTACTTCCTGAGGTACAAGTGGAAATTTTCCTTTAAAAAAAAGTCAAATCAGTTCATATAACAGCTGGGAAAAAGTTAAGTTCTACTAGCTGTTGTCCCTGTTTTTATCAGGTTATATACTGACAAAAACAGGCTAAAAGTGGTCTTTTTCCAGAAGGTCTCCATGTAGGTTTGACAAGGACACTTCTTCTGTCCTCCATCAGAAAGCATGGAATTGCTGAAAGCAAGTTCCATTTTTAGCCTAGAAATGTCAACAGTTGTTCCTTGCATACTTGTGTTGTTTTATAGTGCAATTGATTTTTGCTTGTTATGAGGTTTACATGTTTGCTTTCTTATTATATTCAAGCTCCTTGGCAGTCTAGACTCAATTAATTTAAGGCTTCACTTCTTGTTTGTTTATTTAACAGTATGTTTCCTACAGCATGTCTCCCCCAAGACATTAATGTTCTTTTTGCAATATTTTGACCTGTACTAAATGTTTAGTTTACCACTTTTTAAAAAAGAATTATGATGTAAAAGCTTCATTCCCCTGAAAGCTAGATCACAGACTATAAGACAGACCGCAGACCACAGACCAAAAGCCAGACCACAGACCGGTCTGTCAACAGACCACAGACCAGTCTGTTTAAGCTTACTGAAATCACAGGCCAGTCTGTTACTGTACAAAACAGACCAGTTTACTAAGGCCAAAAAATAAATTGTTTGGCTGTCATCCACAACTTTTTTTGAGTAAGTGCAGGTGGGCGGATTTTTTTTTTTGTTTTGATTTTTTTGCCAATTTAAATATGGCCTCTATAAAGACGCAAATAAGTCTACTGTACGGAAAAATCTCTTTACATAAGTTTAAAAACAGTATTAAATTGTAAACAAAATGAAAACATCAATCAAGTTGAAAAAATATTTTCAAAAGATCAAAATTCTCAAAGATTTTTTATGTTGTTGAAATTTGAAGGAGTGGTATACTTTTGTACAGTAAATTTTTTTAAGTTTCAAAAAATAGGGGCGGGTGGTGGAGGACAACCAAACAACTTTTTTAGGGGCCTAATTCATATTTTAAGCACTGGCCTAGGCAAAAAAAGCATGGTTTAACCATGGGGTTTTGACCATGGTCAAACCATGGTTAGCCGTGTTTTTGAAAAATGGCACGCCATGGTCAAACACATCCAGTCACCATGGTCAAAAGCTTGGCATGTTTGACTATGGTCAACCATAGTTGACCATGGTCAAACATACAGAGTTTGACCTTGGTCAACCATGGGCACTTTGGGCTGTTTCTGACCATGGTGGTGTCATTTTTCAAAAACATGGTTAACCATGGTCAACCATGGTCGATATGATCATGTTTAACCATGGTTGACCATGGTCAGCCATGGTCATATTTTCCATAGTTTTTTCCATGGTTACATTCTTGTTGTGAAACAAGAAAGTGTATTATAACTTAAATTTTGTGAATCTAATTCTATATAAAAAGATTAAATATACAAAAACTGTCGTGTTAAAGGGGCATTGGACAAGTTCAGCATCATCCCCAAATTTTCCCCCAAGTATTTCGAGATTTTTACATCATTTGAAGTATTAGCAGTAATAATGACAGCATGCAAAGTTTCACTGTCAACTTCAAACCCTATATAACAAAATATTTAGATATTCTTTTATTTTTAATTATCGTTGTTGACAACGATAAATACTGCCCTCTATAGTGGAATTTTTAAAATTGGCCGTTTTAGGAGATCTAATACAAACTCCAAATTTCTTTTGATTAATCTGCAATCAAAGATGCGAAAGGAATGTTTTACAAACAAATCTTTGGATCTTTCTTGATATATTGCATCAATAAATCCGTTTAAAGAATAGCCTCATACCCAAGATCACCAAATAAAACAAAATTCAAATTTTTGACTTTTCTGAGGGTTTTGATCAAAATTTTCCCCACACCATTTGGTAATTGACTGCTCTTTTCTAACATATGAAGTGTAAATCATCCACAAATAAGATTTCAAAATTTTGTCCAATGCACCTTTAAATTGTATCTGTTTGACCATGGTCAACCATGGTTAACATGATGGATTTTCTTGTGACCATGGTCAGACATGGTGACTACAGTCAATGTCATAATTTAAAATTGCCTGACCATGGTCAAACACACTCCAACGATGGTTGACCATGGCTGACCATGTTCAGCCATGCTAAAGCATGGTATACCATGGTGACCATGGTCAAGCCACCATGGCCGATCATGGCTGACCATGGTCAACCATGTCTTGACCATGCTAGCACGGTTAACATTTCGCCTAGGTGCTGAAGTGAATGTCACTCCTGTTTTTTATTTATAAACAAACAAGCCATCTCGGGGGGGGGGGGGGGGGGGGGAAACACTCAAATTCAAAAGTGACTGACCTCAGCGGCAAATCAAGTGGCATTCATCGTAGGATTTCGGTCAAAAATTAGGGGTGTGAGAATCCAAAAAATACAGGTCTTTGACAGCATTGACCAGAATCAAATAGGGCCTCATCTTACAAATGTCTTTGTTGATAAAGACCTTCTTATAAATCAAGTAGTGCCCAGCCTGGTAACCGGGACTGGAGAATCAAATGACAGGTGCATAAATGAACATTATCTTTGTAAGCTCAGATAACTTAATCCCCTATGTATATGAAAATGCACAGTTTATTCTTGAAAAATAAGCTGAAATACTATTACAGGGTATGTGATGTTTGTAAATTTGCAACCACTATTGGCAATCCCCTACCCTTGGAAAAATAAAAACAAAATTTGCCAACTGGAACAAAAAAAATGTGGCTCGTCCAGGTATGTTCATAACCATATTACTGCCAAGACTGCATTCAATATACCACATCAAATCTACATGGTTGAAATTTACTTGACCCTTGCATTCTCAAAAGAAACCTTTACAAACAACATTTATTGCAATATTGTTCATTGGATTACGATGCAGGTGAAATTGATAAGATCTGACAAGCTTAATGCATTTGCCTGCTTTCAGGTGTAATAAGCTTGCCTACAAAACATGCAGGACAAATTTATCTATGTTTTTGTCAGTTGCAGGTTTTATAGTATCATGAGCTCAACATTCAAAAATCTGGTGACGGTTGATGTCCAGCATATGATGATACGCAGATGGATGTCAGAAATATTAATTTTGAGTTACAGTATTGACAAGGGAATAAAGATAGAAAATTCTATTGTTTTACAATGTTTTGTAAGTTTAAAGATTGCACACATATAGCAATACTATGCGCCAACGATTGCCCTGAAGAGACAGATGTTTCCCCGATGCATCATGGGAAAAAAATTGATATTCAGAAATACAAATATCACAAAGGAATAGGCCTACTTTAACTGATCATTTTAGTTTTCCCACATAGACCCCCCCCCCCCTAATGGTCTATTGTGTGTGTGAATGCACACCAAAACAGCTTTCGTTGAGCTGTTTTCAACATAATATTTGCACATCTTTACTCGCCCTCGCAGGTTTTCTCTGAACACTTCGGTTTCTTTCTACATCTAAAATTGAGGAATTCTTTCCAAAATTCTGTCTTTCACACTATGGAAGCTTTCCTTGAATTAAATGCATATGCACTATTTGATTTGTCTGGTTTTCCACCAAATGTTATAAACAAAGTATTCTGTTATAAATGAATCGTCTCGAAAATTGCTGACATTTCAGTGACTCATTTCCCTTTATTGTGTTACATATGATGTAAATGACCATGTTGTATCCTAAATTAATAACAATTGATGTCAGATTTGTTTATATGGTGACCTTTTTTGATGATGCCAGATTTAAAATGCATTTCCTTCTTGATCTCTTGAATTTACGGAGTGACCTCTCCTGGAGCAGAGATTTAAAGCACATTTTCTTGTCATCTGCAGTTATAATAATGCCACAGGAAAACCAAATGTTTTAAAAGTCATTGTGCTGATCATCATTGAATTCGACATTTAAGCACACTAGAGAGTTGTTCATCACAAATCAATAAGGATGCATCCATGCATCTACATAATTTTATTGCATGAGGGCGGCTGCCACCCAAGTGTGATAAAAATATGCAGACGAAAGTCGGCCTAAAACTGGAGGCCTATGTATAGAAAATGAAATGAAATTCTAAATGTTTTCATCAACAGAAATCAAATCTTCATAATGATTTACCAGAATTTGAAGCAAAATTAAAGTTGTTCATGTTTGTTGCTTTGCTGTTTTCAACTGCAATCAAAGTTCCTGACACTTCATGAACAGTGCACTGATTTATGTGTACGGCAAATGGAGCATTTACTATTTTACAAGCACATAATGATCGACGTTTTGGGGCTTTCCCTAGATACTTTGTATGGTAAATCGGGTTATTTTTTTGGAAAACATGTACTTTTTGAAATGCCTGTATCTCAAAGACGATCACGGTGACCTAAATTGTTTATTTTAGATTCGTTATTAGCACAAATAAATCTACCAAATACTAGATTTTTAAGAAAATAAATGGAGGATTTGCATCTCTGAGAAACCCCCCTTAATTGTTGATGTTTTTGGATTGCTTTCCATTTGATTATGAACACCCAGTGGGATCAGATCTCCACATGCTGTAACTTCAACTTTTCCACATATCTTTAGCTAATCAATCTTGCCCATTCTTGCTCCTGAAAGGTATCAATGCCTCGGACTTGATATTCAGAGCATGTGGGTTAACCATTATCAATAATTGTTTTTCCACATCAATATATTGCTTGTACTTCTTTATTTTCACAATTGCCATAAAGCAGCATCAAGCTTACTGATTCAAGAATACAATGCAAAAACCGGTTTTTTCTACATGACTGTACTTGTCAAGTGTTATTCCATCAAACACAGAAAGATTTGTGAATCTATTTTTAAAACGCATTTTAGAATTCTGATTTAAAGTGCACTCTTTTTCAAAATCTTTGAATTGCAAGTCTGAAATTGACAACTTAATATCAAGATTGGGAGAAAAGATGATGGCAAGCTTAAAAATTTCACATCAGGTATTTTGATTAAAGTTGTCACATTAATATTTGATTCAAATTTGTATTGAATGCATCAATATTTTATTAATTATTATGTTTGTTTGAAGCGTCTAACAGTGAAATTTGTATCATTTGAACAAAGTGAATTATATGATTCTAGGAAGATGTTCACTTAATTAAATAAGATGTGTCGTTTTAAAGGTGGATTTGAAACAATTTCACAATTGTATTTACAGTTAATGAACACGGCATCTTGGAATTTGACAGAAAAGGGCGCACACCACTAAATAACTTCCCCATTGAAACCAATGCATTTTAGCCTATATTGTCTGAGCTATTTCAAACTGGCGTGACAATATTTTGAAGTTTCAGTTTATATCAAGTTGTAGCCCTCAATTTTATCTTTCAAATAACCTTCAATTCATATTACATTTTCCAATAAAAATTTTCGCTACAGGCTCGTAAACAGCGCCCTCGCTTTTTCCACCCAGTCAAAACGACCCCTGACCACTTTAGACATGCACCAGAACTAACTCTGCTAAATACAAAATAAATATGGATGCCAGTTATTTTGGATGCTATAAGTGATAACAAGATTCTAGCCATTTATATTCATAAACACAAAACCATGTCACTTGTAACCAGTTCTACTATCATTGCAAAATAATCTATGACCTATGTTTTCTACCGGGACTTGCTACCCCTACACCATTCGTGGAGTGATTTAGTGTTGTGCGGTCATAACAAGGATTGCACAAATTAACTGCCAACCTATATCTTGTAAAATAGAAGGAATTAAGCCGCATCATTGAAACCTCATGTATGACATAGGTGAATGCTTGTGTTGCCCGGTCGGCTGCTGATTGTTATTGGACCAAAACTTAAAACATTGTTAACAAGCTGCAAGGTTTTAACTCTGAGTTAAAATCTTGCGGCATGCTTTTGGCATCTCTACGGCTCACATACACAGCTGGTCTCTGTACGGACACTGTTCGGTCACCGGCCGATGTCATGTGGTTTTTGGTCGGTGTTCGTTGAATTTCTGCAATGATGCTGTTTACCACTATTTAAACCTTACCGCAAGGTTATGTGACCAGGATATTAATGAAGATAGGATTGGCCATCATTCTCACCACTGGTATTTCAAATGATGCCAAAATCTACAAATATTTGAAGAAAAATTGATAGATGATGTTAGACTCATCTAATGCTCCTTTAACTCATGGCATCTCAAACTTCAAAAGAGTCAGATACCAAGTAAAATGTGAATGCAATGTCATCAACAAAACTGCCGATACAAATTACAACTAAAGATGATTGAATTTCAGAGAAAATTGGATACAATGGGAAAACAAGAACACAAGACAGCTATTTGAAAAGATAATCACATTTGAGCCTGTCAAGTGTATTTTGATATTCAAGTATATTCCACCGAGTATCTAGCTATCGACTGTAGGAAATGTTCTAATCCAAACCCAAGTACAACGCAGGAAAGTAACAAAGAGAGAACGTCAAAATTGAAGATTACTTTCTTCAATCTTGCAACTTGTGAGTGCTGTAATTTGTGAGAAAAATGATAGATTGGATGGTTTATCCTCAGTAGATAGCATTTTCCATTATAATACATTGATGTTGTACTTCAAAACCAGACTTATTTAGGCAAGAGATAGAAATTGAGTTCTTTATATAATTTAAAACATTGATTTTGTTTGTTTTGCTTGTATGTTTGTTGTCATATTTTCATTTCAAAATCATCTTTCCTAACAAAACTTAGCAGATTTTGAATTTTTATTTTCTGAAATATTGAAAATGAGAAAAAAAGCTGACAAATT
>JXSR01S027552.1:0-12168 GCA_000969725.1 Ophiothrix spiculata | reverse complement strand
ATTATACATTATTTATTATCTTGTTGACTCTTAATAAGAAAAGGTGCAATAAACAACATTGATTATTTTATTCGTCACCGTCATTTAACTAACCATTTTTCCAAAATGATAGAATAAAGCGATAATTCATAGCAGATAATTGGCAGCACAGTTGGCTGTCTTTACTTTCATTTTATTTTACTTATCATTGCTATAGTATATTTACAAAGGATTTCAAGGAATCAAAAATTCTCTTGATAATTTTAGCAGTTTCGATCTACTTAGCTTAATAAGCATAGTTGATGACCATAAGCGAACCTTTTAAGTAATATAAAATTAATGAAAGAAACTTAAAAATCAGCCAGAACAACGGCCAGCCAAATTGATAACTAGAAACGATATTCGTGGTGCTTAATGCTACAGGGTGCTCAAGAAAAAACCCTTACAATCTTTGCTTGAAATTTTCTTTGGTTAAATGGACTATCAAAAAGTATGTAAGCATGGCATCCTACTAGTATTCTCTTTTCATCAAAAATTATGTATTTGCCAAAACAGTATACTTAAACATACAAGTGGGACTATCTATGGAATTACATGTAATCAAATATGTTTAAGTCATCTTGAAACCACTCTACGTAATTTAAGTCGACTAATTCAGGGTCGAACTATACAAGTCAAGTAAGGTTTATATACCGACTGATCAATCTATGAATTACAGTTTTGAAAAGTTAACTGTCTATTCAAGTGGTTTTCCTTCAAAGTTGTTATTGCAATAGCTCATTTGGTAACAAAGGTTAACAAGCCCCGACGTAATAAGTTATCCATGTTTTTAATAACTGAATGCATATGGTGATGTATTAAAATCGTGTATGATAAAGGGATACTTGTATATCAAGTTTCAAGTCCTTATTAAATTTTGATGTGATTTAAGGGTAATATGATCGGTTGACGTCCACGATCAAGTCATTGATGTCGGTTGTGTAACAGGTGGTATCGTAAATCAAAGCGAACGATAGGATGGACACTGTATGGCGATAGCCAAACGCAAAAATACACGGTGTGGTCCCGGTGGGGGTAGGGGGGGGGTCTTCAAAACATATTGCCCCGGTACGTGCCTGTCGGACTTTAATAAAACTGACCATCTCTATACCTTTTTTGGCTCAAAAACCCTCCCATCAATATACCAATTTGATGGAAAGCACCCAATTTTACTCAAATTGGGTGATTTTTTTACAAATTGTCCCAAGAAAACCAACCGATCGCTTTACCAGATTTGTGAAAATCCCCCAAAAGGCAAGACAGGCACATATACGTATACCCTGGTCAATGTAAGTAACCCCCTCCCCCCGGGCGTGCGGTGTCTTCAAGCTTAACGCGAAAATGTGTGAACGAAGTGCAACTGATCTGACTTTACATTTATATAGTTAAGGCTCATGTTAATCGGTTTTATTTCATTTGATAATTACGGACCAATCGCCGTGGTGTATCAAACAAAATACACCTATTACCAAAACACAATATTTTGTTTCCTCTTGTTTAGCGATGAATTATACGTTTGTAAAGTAATGATAGTAATAGCAAGCAAAAATAGTATGAAACCCCTTTACAATATCAGATATCTTTTATAAAGCTTCTGTGGGCAGTTAAAATAAACATATTGTACCAGGTTTATCTTTATTTACTTCTTTATTTTCACATTGAAGTGTTGCTATACTTAGTCATGTTAGCTAAGAGTGACTGCGTCACTCTACCTTTACTATTTCATTAAAGGCACATAACAAGTAAAGTAAATGAGTAAAGCCAATGAGTTAAGAAATTCCAGTTTCTTTTCTCATTGGCTTTACTCATTTACTTTACTTATTGTTATGTACCTGTAATACGTTAGCAAAGGTATATAACAATAAGTAAAGTTAATGAATAAAGCCAATGAGATAAGACAATGGAAATTCTTAACTCATTTGCTTTACAGCAAAAATTGCATGAAACCTTTTCCCAATCCCCGATATATTTAATAAAGATTGTGTTGGCAGCCTATACAAAGATATTGAAGACAAATCTGTTACTTAATAATGAGCAAGGAATAGTCACTTAACATTACCATTTTAAAAAGTCATTTTAAAACCAATTTTAAACAGATATTTGAGTATCGAATGTAACGTATTCGGATGATTCATTTTACTTCACAATTTCCCTTTCTCTGCTAGAACTGTAAATACTTACTCTTTCTTGATAATTTATCAGGATATTGTACAGTGATTTGTTAAACATTATTTAACATAAAATATTATATAATATGTTCGCATTTCCATAGCCAGCACCTTTTCCAAGATGTGTATCGACATTGAACCTTCTAAGGTGGCAATCCAGTTTTATTCATAGAAATAATGTTATTTATCCAATTTTACACTAAAGTTTACACTAAATTTTGCTCAATATTGAACTCATACTCTTACTTGTTCCAATAATTATACATTATTTATTATCTTGTTGACTCTTAATAAGAAAAGGTGCAATAAACAACATTGATTATTTTATTCGTCACCGTCATTTAACTAACCAAATTTTAGTCAAAGTATTAAATGTCGTGAAAGAGATACCGTGTGGTACTTGGTGTACCAAGGACAGACATATTGTATTGCACTATTTGCCTCATTACATACAATATTTGATGTGTTGGTGTGTATAAATTGGCCCAGACAGTTATCTATATCCACGTCTTTAGTAAGGACTCTACTTTGATATATTGTCAATTGCAGCTGATTGCACGTTTTTCATCGCAGATGTATGAAGCCGAAATGCACTAAATCCCATATGCATTACACAATTCACTCGTGCAACGTTATTAAATACAAATGTGGACTTTACACTCTAGTGCAAGCAACCGTAACGAACGTTATATTGACTCATAACTAGAATACCCATGTTAATAAGACGCAATCAATTGTGACTTCGTTTGCAAATGTGATCACGAATGTGACTGCCTTCAGAAGCAAGTTTTCTTTCGTGTTTTATGGTTTAAAATTGGTTAAACAAAGCATAGCATGCAAGTATTTCGTCTTAAGTAACACTAGTTTTCGCAATAATTACCAAGTAATAAAACTATGACATTCAAAGTTGACACTTAAAGCAAATTTTCAGATAACAAAATATTTACCTCCTCAACGTTGTCCAATCACAACAATTGTCTGAAATGCACTTTTAATTCACCCCGCTTGTTATATAATACCATCGGACAATTTACTCGACCTATTTGCAAGTCTAATCCGCTGTAACATATAGTTTCGAATGTATTCCATTGATTTTGTGCAAGCAGATATTGTTGGAAGCAAAGAAAATAATATGTTACTCTCATCTCATAATTATGTGTATACACAAATAGGCCTACTAGAGCTCTAATTCTTTAACACCATTCAAGACATTTATGTGCGGAGTACTATTATGACAATTCGCTACAGTTTTTCTATATCGCGTTTATGACCTTGTTTGTTTATGCAATTGACCCTGGCATCATTACATTCAGCCTAATCAAACATAAAAACGCTCCAGTGATTTTTGAAATAAGAAAATCTTTAAAATGAATACTTCGGGTTTAAATCATGGAGGTTCCTTGCATAAATGTAGATAAACTTATAGGCACTACCATGAAAAAAGGAGACACATAGTATGCTAAACAAGTTTTGTTTTGTATACAATATTTTAATATTTGGACAATTTAAATTGCAAAAGTTTTAAGTAAGTTTTGTTGCATAATGAATCTTTCTGACTATTTGGGTCAAACAAATATTGTGGTCATATGTTGCAGATATTGAGTGAGTAGGCCTATTCATTTTTGTTCATACTATTATTTTCAAAATTAAAAAAAACCCGTGATATTTCAAATTATCGGAAATAAAAAGTGTCTTGAAAGGATATAAATTTCCATTGTCAGCCTGAGACTTTTTAATTATAATTTAATTGATTTGAATCAAATATACAGTGTGTCCCAGAATGAAGTTATCAAGATGTCAATGCCTCATAATTCAAAAATTAAGTTATCCTAGACAATGGAAGTTAGTGACAATCATAATGTCCTCACTTGCGTTGGTGCAAAAATGAAGAAAATCCATTTCTACTTTTCTAGAAGTGAGCGTTTGACGCTCCAGAGCAATTTGGACACCGTGAGAGGTCGTAAAAATCAAGTGATAATTCGCAGCGGAAGTATGTCATCTTTTACCAACATTTCTGTTTTGGTTCGCATGTTGCTTCTCATTGATGATACCTTGTAGTCTTAGTAAAGGTTCAGTTGAATGTTAACTCAGCCGGTTTACCATGGCGTCCAAACACTTTTTTTTTGCAGTTCAGTCTGTCATTTGATACCATAAGCTAATTCCAAAGTTCAGCTTATGTGAGCTCTCATGGCAAAATATTTCATTCACTGTTTTTCAACTTGACGTCTCAATTCTACCAATAAATACAATACTGCACTTTAATGCTTTCATTAGCTTGCAATGACGGGCAAAATCATTCGACCTCATACAATTAAGTTAGTTGCATGAAGATCCGCTAGACAAAATCATTTCTTCTCAAGCCCTTATGAAAATCCTGTGTAGCACATACAGACATATGGGGTTTGACTTTACAACGCATTTATAACATTACATCTATAAGCGATGTTTGTCTTTTTTAAAGACTATTCTTGTTTATTTTGCCATCATCATGATCATAGCTGTAAAAAATTGAAAAGAATTCTATAAAAAGTTCTTTATTTCATGGCATTTACATTCACTTTATCATAGTTTTATTGATAACCGAAGGTCAACAAGTTTTGTACGTGTATGTGCATGCCGGAATTTGGAAATGTGCCGGAAAATGTGGACCGCCTCCAGGAGTATACCTATCTTTGTTTAAAAAAACAACCCATCAGTATACCAATACAGAAAAGCACCCAAGTGTACCCAAATTGGTTGCTTTTTAAGCAAATTTCCTCAAAAACTGCACCAATTTTTAAAAATGGACGCGTCGCGTCTGCGACAAAAAACACCGCATCGATATTCCACGAAAACAACCAAAAAGGCAGGCATATATTATATATAACACGGCCATAAGAACATTATCTCCGGAGTTTTTACATCCCCGAAAAATGTATAAAATTCAAAATGTAACAATATTATTTTATTCTGTGTTGCTACACAACCCTTCAATATTTATAGTTAAAATTGTTTGTCTTTCAGCCATTCAGTCTGTAAAAATAGATGCTAAACTAAAAAGTAAAACCTGCAGAAAAGAAAAGATTTGGTATATAGTATTAGTATATTAGCATTTATTTCCCCTGAACTTGAAAACTAACTTTACTTTTAAACATGTAAACATTTATTTCCTCTTACTTTGCCTGTCTATTATTAGCTCTCTTGTTCAAGTAAAAAATATTCAGTTTTATTAAAATATCGCATTGTGTGATCTTTTATAAGACGAGGGATATCTTTGCCTTTCCGCTTTTAAAATTCTGACTTAAACAATCTGTCTGGTTAAGTTTAGCTCCAAAATGTAATACGTTTCGTTCTAAAAAAATAATAAAAGAACGACATTTTATAATAAATAAAAGTCCGCAATTTTTTAAGAATAGTATTGGAAACAATACCATTTAACGTAATCGTGAACATATGAACTAGAATAATTTGAAGATCATAATAGTCAATAGAGGCTCTCAAAGATTCGATATTAAAAATTCCATACTATTATTTTTTTTCTTTTTGTTATCTATTTATAATATTGGGCTCGAATCATTTTAATAAGAGGCCAATTCTATGTGACAGCAATGTCCCAATGAATGCCGTAAATAGTTTCACATACAGTGATTGTAGACCAAAATAACCATAATGAACTTAACTAGCTGAAACTACTGATAGAAGTAATCTAGCAATTCTAAAATGGTCTCTTTCAGCGATATTTAAGCACGATTCACATGTTTTAATAGCGAGTCAAAGGAAATAGGTTTTACTCTCTTTGAATTAGGTATATAATTTGTGGACATCTTGCACTTGCGTGGTGCCTTCTTCTTCTTGCCTCTCAACGATAATCAAATTAATCTCCATTTAAATTTGCCTATACCATTTAAAAAATTTACCGCATTGCATTTTTAAATATTATACGTATAAATATACGTATAATATTTAAAAACCACTTCAAATACCGTATCTTAGATATGTTCCAATTAAATAAGATAATTCCCTGAAATATTTACATAAATCCACCTTTGAAACCTGGATCTTTCTTAAACACAATATTGCATTCGGATTGAGCACAAATGCATTATCAGAAAACCAAATTCATACGAACTTTGATTTATAGAAAAATGGTGTAATCTATTGTTTTAGAGTTTATATTTAAATTTTATATAACGATATCAGTCAATATCATGATTTTATATAGCATAATAGTCACGTTAACAGTGAATGACCTTCAGTAGAGCTGCATCATGTGTTATCTTATGAATCATTTATCCTTTTCAAGTGATGTAGATGCCATAAGCAACTTATAGTATTCAACTTACAGCTGACTCTTTGAATATCTCTTCATGCCACTTATTACGCCAGGCTGTCGAAATGTTTCAATGTTGAAATGATTTCCTGAATCATAGAGTACTTCACATAATACTGTTCAGATTTGATTTAAATGAATATCGGTGGTGTGCTATAATCTTGAAATTATTTAGCTACATAATTGTAAAATGAACAACATCAGTTTGAAGGTGCTAATTTATGAATGCATACTACTCTCTGTTAGTGGATCTTTAGTAGACTTTATTATGCATCTGATATTTCGCGAATCAGACCAGATTAACATTTGTACTCTGCTTTAATGTGCTGTGTCTCCTGACAGAAAAAGCTCAATGAAGGGAAGAAGGATTTTGTTTTATTAAAGTACTAAAGTGTTACACAACCATGAATAAAGAAAATTATTTACAATGACTGTTAAGTAAAGTCACTTTAAAGCAATTCTAAAAAGGATATTTGAAAATGTTGGTGACTTGAATAAATTACGCTACTCCCTAAATTTTTCCCTCAGTGCTAGATCTACTGTAACACATACCTGACTCTTTGAAAATAATTGTATAAAGTCTCTTTATACCATTTGGCAGGATTATGTGCGGTTTAGTTTTTATGAAATATAATATCGTTTAAAAACAACAACTATCATTAGATATATAAAAAATACGTGTTCGTATCTGTTTCTAGGCAGGACTCGTTCCCGCTGTTTTGTTTATCGCTATCAGATGAGATAATTTTTTTTTTAATTTCTCGGAATATATATGAAAAAGAAATATTTTCTTCATTCGCTTCATTACATACAATTTTTGATGTCTAGACAGATATCTGTATCCACATCTTTAGTGAATACTTCAAACGCCCCATGGTTTTTAAAAAAGCTTCTTGTAAACTTCTACCTAGTATACAATTGTTCCAATGCTTGATAAAAATACCTGTGCCAAATTTCATCAAAAACGAAATTCGTTTAGGGGGGCCACGTGGCAATTTTTATACATGCCATTAGTTTTGAAATATGCAAAAGGCACCTATTGTGTTTTCTTTAGCATAACTCAATACAAAATACAATAGCTGCTTGGTTGAGTTCAGTGACATATGGTTTGAAAAACCACTGCCATTCATTTTGTCTGGTCTAATTCTTCTACTGATCATTTATTATCACAAGTGATAAAACATTTCAAGCTGAATAATGATCTTGTTGTTTAGGCATTGAAAAGAGCTAGAAATCCAATAATTGCTAAAAGGCTAACTGCATGAACGATCTGAAGTGCTTTCATTGATCATTAATTATCACTATTGATAAAGCATTTTGGCACCATGAGTCTTCTAAGGGGTCAGGTCAAGGTCATTTAAGGTCAAAGGTCATTTGAGGTCAAATCTCAACAGTGTTCAAAAAGTTGACCCTTGGTCATCTGGGGTCATTTTGGGTAATTCAAGGTAATTGTATATCCCATGAAACATTCAGAGTCATTATTTACAATACCACATATGGCAGCTATTCTTTTTTGGTTTCTGAGTGAGGATTCTGGAGGTAATAATAAATAGCTGCCATATGTAAGCAGGCAATTTCAATACCTTAACTTTAATGCCACCGTGGTCCCCCTAGACCACCTCTAATTTTTTTCAAACTGTACACAGCGTGTTTTCGAGCCAAATGGAACATTCTAAGACTAGGTAGAAAAAATATGTATGACATGAGGGCGTCTGATGCACCCTAATATATGTGTTCGGTCAACTTGAACCAGCCGTAAACTTAAATTTGAGCTAGTGTAGGGGAAAATATAGTATAAACAGATGTTGTTGTTCCCAAAATTGATTTTTTTGGGGGGCAAATTCACAATCTTTATGCTTGCTTCAAAGCAACCGGCAAAGTTTCATTTTAATATCAAAAATAACTAAATATAAAACCATGAACATTGTGTTTTTTCTTTATATAATCTAAAATACTTGTGATAATGGGATTGAGGTCACTTAACCCTAAAAGAGCGCCCCCCCTCCTCCTCCAAAATTTTTTTTAATACCTCCGCCGGTTGTTATTTTTTCGCGCTGAAACTTCTTGAATTTTTTTCCTTAAAGCCTTGCGCTTATTTTAAGACCATTTTTGTGAAAATCGGACCTAGGGTTGGGACGTGGCGTTCCGTAATGGCACGCTGGGTCAAACGAAAAACTTACCAAAAACACTATGTTTTATTGTATTTATTTGGAGTAAAAACATGCCTAAGTATACTTTGACACACATTATTGATAAAAATTGCAACTTTTACTCGAAAAAATAGCGAAAAACCATGATTTTGGCGATTTTTGGCGATTTTCGCGTTTTTCGACGCGACGTCACTTATGACGTCACTGTGACGTCATTCAAGGTCTGATTTCAATTTTTTTGGTACCAATGGACTCGTGAGGGTCCTAGCTATCCACCAGTAGCCTACACTTGATGTTTCGTCGATCGGAAGGGGGGGGCGGAATCCTCCCCCCACCCCCACCCCCCCACGGCTGTGAGGTGGGTCGAAAAGCCCGGCTCTTTGAGGGTTAAATTGATGACCAATTCACATTAAGCTAGTATAGAAGTAATCTAGCGATTCCTAAACTGTGTCATTCAACGATAATTAAAAACAATTCATATTTTACAATAGCCAGTCAGAAGAAATATATTTTACTCTTTAGAAATCAAGTATATAATAGAATAATTTGTGGAGATCTTGAACGTCCGTGCTGCCTTGATTTGAGAATAAAGCTTATGCAAATTTCAATTTGCCTATATCATTCAAGAAAACAATAAACATAATTTACCGCATGCTATACACATTTATAATATTTAAAGACCATTACCAATATCTTATCTAAGATATGTGCCTATTAAAGGTAATTTTCGTGAAACATTGATAGGAAACAACTTTCGAAACCAAGGATCTCTCTTAAAACCAATATTGAATTCAGGATTGGCCAACAAATGCATGAATATTTTGTTAAACCCAAAATTAACATGAACTTTGATATATGGAAAATTGATGCAATTTAGAAATATTGTTTTTATGTTTAGATTTTATAATAACGATAACAGTCAAAATCCTGATGTTCTACATCATGTAATCACGTTAACAGTGAATGACCTTCAGTAGAGCTACATCATGTGGTATCTTATGAATCATTCATCCTTTTCTAGTGATGTAGATGCCATAAGCAATATATAGTATTCAACTTATAGCTAACTCTTTGAATATCTCTTCATGCCACTTATTACGCCAGGCTGTCGAAATGTTTCAATGTTGAAATCATTTCCTGAATCATAGAGTACTTCACATAATACTGTTCAGATTTGATTTCAGTTAACAAAAATGGTTAATATATTTATCGGTGCTGTGACATACCTAGAAATATGTATATCATTTGTAGGTATGTGATTGTCATGTGCTTAGAGAATAGGAATAGCGCCGTATTCACAAAATGCATTACAAAATTAAAAATACTCATATCAAACATTGTTCATTGGTGAATTGGAGAACATTTTCTGAAAGTAAATTGATTGACATATCGAATATCGAAAAGACCATTAAAAGAGTATTTTGTATCAACTCAAAAAACAAAAATGGTCGATGGAGATATAAAATATTAATAATACATCATAGAAGCTAACATTATATCGTCATAGTCATGTAATTCTTGATTATTTCACAATGGATTACTTTGTAGAAACAGATAAGCGTTCATCATAAGTCATGAAGCCAAACCTCTAAAGCCACACTATACAGCTTGTCCCAATATTAATGCAACGAGCAAATAAAAAATAGTATAAAATAGTTCCTTAAAGATTAAATCATAGAAATATATGTTTTTAAAACGTGGAGTAATTACTCTACAACATGCTGTTTGTCACGTTTCATTTTACCACTCCAGTCCAAAGATATGAAGAATTTAAGAAAGCCCTTTAAATCTACTTTGGTCCGATTTGTAAGTTTAGACTTCCAGCTAAAGAAATGCAAACTTGAAATGAAGAGAATTCTGCAAGCAACTGGAGCACAATTAACCCAAACCAATCTTACCTGACCTGTACCTAACATTAAGGGATATTCTAAGTTCATATTTAACTTAAATAGGTCAACATTTTCAATTAAAGTACGGATCTTCCTGATACTCTAATATTCATTGAATCTGTTACTTCTGATGCGACAATCGGGTAGTTTAGGATACAATTTCTACCAAAACAGTAGTAAAAAAAAAGGATTCTAATGAAAATCGTAAACCAATAATAAATCTTTAACCGAAATCACGGAAGAAAACTGAAGACAAAGGAGTTTAAGAACTCAAGTAAGTTAATGATTCATCTGGGCCGTCAAGGGGACGCTACAGGTTGACTCAACCAGACGCAACAACCTGCTTAATATCAGCAGATCATCATTAAATTGAGTCCTCATGTCATCAAATGGGTTCAAGAAATGCTTCTCCTAAGCATGTATTGTTTTAAGCAATTTCCATTCAACAGATTAACAAATCAGACCATCAAGATTTTTCGGGTCTTTACAAAATGTGCAACAACTTTTGATTCAGAGATCCAAATTAAACAAAACAAAAATCATGTAAAAGCCAATGATCTACTCTATAATATTATTGTAACGTTTGTTCACCATTGAGCTCTGTTCTCTCAAAATAAAAGTTTCAAAGTTCGTTGCGTTTTTATTGGGACACCCTGTAGTACTAGATTAATTGCCATGTTGAAAATATTAACCCATTTCATCCGCGTAATGATCCCGCCAACAAAAATGAGTTCCAGGTGTAGGTGACCATCAAAAACTTTAGACTCAACATCACAATCAGCACAATTTAGAAAAACCGCGTGAACTTGATCTACTTCCATAAATACATGGACAATCACAACAATATTGAATGCCACCTCCAAGTCAAGTCATACCCCCTACACACACACACACCCACCCCACCCCCACATCCCCACATACACCTACTCTCAGTCATTGACATAAATCTCACAATCAATTAGCCCCTTGTTTTTGATTCGAATTTCAAGATATTCAACAATTTTTAGCATATTTGACGGTATTATTTCGCGCGCTACGAGTGCATTACAAAACAAATCCATGAGTTTTCCTCCGAACATTTTTGTTCCAAAACATTTTGCAACCAACAAGTGTCCTCAAGTTTGACCCCTACTTTAAAAATCCTGGCGCTGCCATTGTAGTTTGCTGCGTATTAAAATATACAGGCGATTCCGCGGACAAATACTGGCTAAAATCCGGTAATAATGAAGCAAATTTTTCTCCTCTTAAAGGTTCTGGCCTGAAAGAAATGCAGGTCTGAATTCTTAACCGCTAGATATACTTCGCCATTTCTGTAGTTTGAAGACATTTTCATTCAGAATTATTCTATGGTGTCTAATCTTTACCATGGTGTAAATTTTCATTTCATTACACCATCTCAAGGAGAGATTAGCTTACCATTGAAAGATTGAATTGATGAAATTCAATGGAAAACTACTATTGAATATATTAAACCACAGCAGCCAAAGACGTCCAGTCGCGCGATACTCTTGGGACCGTTTCATTCTAGCAAGCCCCGATACAAAGCTATACAACGCATGGAATTTCTCCATTCAATACAATGCAAAAATCGGCCTAAATTGGCCCGTCTCGTACACCGTTAATAGCAGTTGGTT
>JXSR01S027551.1:12573-23987 GCA_000969725.1 Ophiothrix spiculata | reverse complement strand
CTTATCTGATCAGACATTTCATGGAATTATTTTACTTATTCCATCGCTAATTGACTGTTATATTCAAAACTATATTAGAGAGATTGTGCAATTAATGTCAAGGTAAACATAAACGTAAATAATAAGGCTTTCAGTGATAGGCGACCAAGAAAATTTTAACTCTCCTTGTAGGCAACAGATCATGAACGTTTGTTTAAATGTTCGAGTTTAGGAAAGTAATGGTCTCTATGTTTGTTACGAGACGTGGCACTTGGTTGACAAATTTGAAGTTTTTAGTTAAATAATTCTTGAATCTGCCCAGTTTTCTGAGTACTGATTGTGGGGCTTAATATTTTTGAGCAAAAATGGTCAGAGGAAAATTAATGGAAATTGTATATAATTGACTATAAAAAATGACAAAAATCTTGAAATTCGTGTGAACTCGCGATTTTAAATTAAAATGTTCAATAGCGGGACGATAAGTTTACTCAAACTAAAAATGGGATAGTAATCTCGGGACGGTAATTTATTTAAATGAATAAAAATTAGAAAAATATAGTCCGTATATTTTTTTCCAGCTATCGTTATAGCCCGAC
The DNA here is from genome assembly GCA_000969725.1 of Ophiothrix spiculata. Lineage (NCBI taxonomy): Eukaryota > Metazoa > Echinodermata > Ophiuroidea > Amphilepidida > Ophiotrichidae > Ophiothrix > Ophiothrix spiculata. The sequence continues at coordinate 23,412 of JXSR01S027551.1, read as the reverse complement.
GTTATAGTGTCCCGCTATTTACTGCCTCGACCCACTTCGTAAACCGTCAGTTTCGCATATTAGGTATGTGCATGATTAGTGATTTACATACCTTGACATCGTTAAAAAGACCCTAATTCATGAATTTAGGCCTACATTTTCCGTGGACATGCATGATACGAAGTGCCCCTTGGCCATTTGCTGGTATGAGCAATATTTGAAAGATATCATGTTAATTTCACGTTAAGAACTGTAGCGAACTTAAGATATCCCAAATTTGATATTACTGGCAGGCACTCGCATATTTGGCCGAAGGGAATGGGTCGCTTAAACAAGGAATCCATGGGTTCTGTTTATTACCAAAAAAATCATTAAACATGGGCCAACCTTTCTTGGACTTAACCCCACATTTTGCGATTTTTTGGGTGTTCGGGTAGCTAAAACCCTGGAAATCGCAAGTTGTAAAATAAGCCTATTTTTCGTTTAAAAAAACCCCTTAAAATGTGTTTGGTTTGGGGGCAAAATCGCCCTTGAAGATGGGTAAGGTTTTTGAGGCTCCGGTATTTTATTTCATTTCAAATTATATTCTAGGTGTAAATCTGAATCCGTAAAGTTTTGCCGTGGAAACGTTTATGACAAGGGATTCAGATGTTCTGGACCTGAAATTGAATACAGTGAACTCGCAAGTTTTTTTTTTTTTTTAATGATTCACCATTTTTGACCCAGAGAAGGAAACATTGTCAGTCACGCCCGATAGTCGGGCCAACATTTGTGACATTTCCAGTAATTTCGTCATTTCACTTAGGCCTTACAGCCTGCTCAGTCAATTTACGGAAGAAAAATGTTTTCAAAATCTGATCACCAAATCGTAAAAGCTGTACTGTATGGACTCAATTAAATAAGCACCGGTTGCTGATTCCTGGATAATGGACGAATGAATACTTTACTGGGCATGTGCAGTTCAATTAAAAAGATATATCCTAGCAACAAATCAGTGGAATAAATTTTATTCCATGGATTAACCCCTAAGGCAAAGGTCAAACAGACGAATAACTTTTAGTCCACAGTTTATTCCTAGAATAACTTTAGTCCATGATTTAATCCATGGACTAGTTATTCCAGGTTTTGTGAAAGCCAACTTAGTCCACGACTGTGGACTAACCCTAATCCAGGAATAACTAACCCAGGAATAAAGTTATTCCTGGATTAACTTATTCTTCTTTTGTGAATACGGGCCATACAAATTACATTCAATGGACATAGGCTCTCTATGTTCTGGACAAGACACACAATGCACTATGTATGGGAATGAGTTGTTCTGCTAACCGCCTTTGTTTATTTGCTACTGCCTATAAATAAACACATACAAATTATATTCAATCTGATATAGGCTCTCTGTTCTGGACAAGACACACAATGCACTAAGTATGGGAATGAGTTGTTCTGCTAACCGCCTTTGTTTATTTGCTGCTGCCTATGAATAAACACATTCATATTATATTCAATCTGATATAGGCTGTGCCTATAAGAGCCTATAAATAAACACATACAAATTATATTCAATAGACATAGGCTCTCTATGTTCTGGACAAGACACACAATGCACTAAGTATGGGAATGAGTTGTTCTGCTAACCGCCTTTGTTTATTTGCTGCTGCCTATAAATAAACACATACAAATTATATTCAATCTGGTATAGGCTGTGCCTATAAGAGCCTATAAATAAACACATACAAATTATATTCAATGGATATAAGCTATCTCTGTTCTACACAAGACACACAATGCACTGAGTACAAGACTGAGTTGTTCTGCTAACCGCCTTTGTTTATTTGCTGCTGCCTATAAATAAACACATGCAAATTACATTCGATAGAAATGGGGGTCACCGACAATCTTAAAATCATATATGATGACATCATTTTCCTTTTAATGGATTTGAAAACTCGAGAGTAAGATTACTTGATGTAATTAACTTTTTTATCTATTTGGTGTAATAAAACCAAATGTTGTTATTTTTGGTGATGAAAATTGTTTTTTAGATCTTGTCTCAAGTAATTTCATGTCCACCTATTTTTCCAAAATTGTCGGTGACCCCATTTTTTTTTTAATTTGACATCCGCTTGACATTCACAATAGAGTCAAAATTAAAAAATTCTGTTGGTAGCAAATATATGAGAAAAATCCATAGATTTACATGGGAGATACAAGGCACGCCGCCATTTTTATTCCGGCATGGAGACAAAATTGGGGGTATTCTGGTTTTTGCCGATAGCTTGCCGATGATGCATCGCACCTTGTTATAATGCGCGAATATTGAAACACGCACACACGCTTTGCTTGCAGTTGCGCAGTGTCTCTACGCGTAATTGACAGTGTTCGAAATACAAATTTTTCACCACATGCAAATGTGCATGTAACTTCAAAAATTTACCTGCACAAAATAATTTCTGCATGCACATAACAATGTCCAACGATATCGGTGGATCGACCAACACATGTGTCTTTTCCGCTACAGATTCTGACGGAGATTCAGAAGCAACCTCCGTGATGTTCTTTTTTTCACCTGGGGTATTAAACTGCCGAACTTTTCTTTATAAACAAAACAGTGTACATTGCGTCTGGGGTTTAGTCTTTTCCTTTGGCTTCGGTGGCATATTTTGACTTGTATTTGTTTTGTTTTGATCGACAAATTTATTTTTGTGAATGAAAATGTCAACATCCTAACCTCATAACATTGTTTGTGAAAATATGAAAACCAGACGGACGTTATACATATTGGCCCGTATCGAAAGCAAAGACGAATGTATTAACAAAAGCACGTGGTAACGAGACATAAGCAATTGATCAATTGCGATACCCCTCTAGGGCAGTAATGAATGATATGACGTCACACCCGGTCGAGAGGGAATTCCCAAGTAAACAAACACGGCGATAGTTCGTAGCAAGTACAAATTTAATGCAGTTTGTGGTCGTATTTTCTTGCGATTTTTAATCTTAAAATTGATATTTAAAATAAATAATTTATTTATCTTCAGACATATATTCTTATTTCTCATTTATATACTATTATCATGACCAAACATGTACATGCACTTGTGCAGGTGAGGGTAGTAAGCTTACATGCACAGTCCAAAAGTCACCTGCATTTGTGCATGGGCGCACGTGGTATTTCGAACACTGGTAATTGAATACCCCCAATTTGAGCTCCATGGCTGATAACGCCATAACACGGGATGGTATACAAAGCCTGGTATCTCCCCTTTAAATCTATGGAAAAATCAGCATTTTGTAGTATAGGAAAACATACGTAAAAAGTTTCATCACTGAAGACCTGTTTGTTTGGGAGCACTCGTTACTATTTCAAACTATTTTTCTTGTTGTTCAGCGCTTATCGGGAAGACAATGCACCCTTTTGCGCGTTGCTTTTTGAGTATATGGCGTAAATCTTACGCATAGATACCACACACACGTTTTATCAAAATCATCCCGCCACTGACCAACAACTGATTCTGTAACACTGTCATCTGTTGGTGAATATTAACACTGCGATTGTCTTTAAAATTATAAATGAAATGAATATAAATTTTAATAAGTTCATTTTTGGATGAACTTTCCATAAACCGTTGCATGAAATCAGTGAGTATGAAGACAAGTTTACTCTGGAAAAAATAAAGTAGGCTAGTCCTTTTAACTAATCTTTGACTAAATAAGGCCTAAAAAAAATTGTTGACTTGCCCTTTGCGTCCGACCCAAAATTTGCAAAATTTAAGGTCGGTTGTTTTTTTTTGTTTGTTTTTGTGAATTTCTGCCCAAGTTAACAGTGCATTTGGTAAAAATATCATGATATTTCGGTTGAATTTACAACAATATTCACAGAATGTTATATATTTGCATGGAACAAGCATATACCTTGAATAATTAAAGCACAAAACGATGAAAATATCTATATAAACTATTTTGTTCAGTTGATTTGGTGTCCAGGAAAAAAAAGAAAAAAGATCCAACCAACCGATCATCAATTTCACCATTAAAGGACAAGTCAACAACTTTTTTTAGGCCCAATGATCATGAAGCCTTACCCTGTCTAATCTTTTCTCCAAGAAGTTTAAGATGACTACTATCGTGTCCATGTTGCGACCGTGATATATTGCAGCGCCCCCTACAGCCCCTCCATCTGGTTCCGGAATCATTTCCGAGATTATTTGTTGAGGCAGATGGCACGTTAACAGATTGATGGTTTGACTGAAAGAAATGGAAAATTTGAAAAACAAATTAAACCAAATGTTAACCCCTTTAATACCATGGACACCAACTTTTAGCTGATTTCTTGAGAGTTGTGTCTCCAAGCATTACCCAAAAAAAAAAAAAAAGTAAAAGAGCAAAGAAATACGCCGGAATTAAGTGTCACGGGCCTGATCTTATCAATTGTGAAACTTTTCTGTCTCTGCATCTGTACTAGCTTCCTTTAATAATAATTCTTAATCACTGAGTGCGATTTTACTTCCTAATAACGAATTTTGGCCATCCATTATGAGACGATAGATGACAGTGCGTTCAGCGTGAAATGCAGTGGAGCTTCGCGTTCAAAATTACGGCGTGATGCAGGTATACGCACACATCCGGCGCGAACAGCTTTACTGGGTTTGGAATTATTCATGTTTGAATAGGGGTGTACATTTTTCCTATGATAATGTTTATAGTTTTTGGCAATAATCGTTTTTGGTTTATAAATGACTCAAATTTGTGACTGAGAATGAGAATAAAAGATGGCGATTTATTGTTTTGCCTGTCATCTATCGTCTCATAATGGGTGCTGCGGGGGCACCCATTACTCAAAATAATGTACGCCCATCCATTATGAGACGATAGATGCGGGGTGCCCATTACGAAAAAATAATGTACGCCCATCCATTATGAGACGATAGATGACAGGCAAAACAATAAATCTTACCTTTTATTCTCTAAATATTAGCTGGGGGCAAAATATTTTCTGGCAGGCAACTTATTATTTGAATATTTGTCTTTCTCAAGTTTATATTTTGGTCAAAATTAAAAACAGAATAAGTTGTGAGCATAACTATTGTGTACTGTTTTGCTTTTTGCTTACATGACTGTCGTGAATACACTCCCGGTCAAAAGTGTTTGTGCACAAAACCTTCAACCAACCATATCTCGAGAACCGATCATGATTTGCGCCATATTTTTTCGGATTTATATTTTACATTCATATATCTAAGGAACTCAACAAGAATTGCATTTACTGCATTTGAAAATATGGCATGCTAAACATATTGTGCACTTTCTTCTGCACATAATAAACGGAGTTTAAATACATAACTGCACATTTGTTGGAAAACTTATAACCTGAAAATGCTCTTTACGGCTACACGGTGAAAACGAGCACTGAATAATGAACAACATATATAGGTATATATCAAAAAGTGGGTGTAGTGTATTTGTATATGGTCCAGGAAATTGGTCATTTTTATGGTTTTTGGAAGATCGAATATCAGAGGAAACATAAGTTACTTATGTTGGATACATTAAGTACCAATAAAAAACATGATTTTTTTCAAAGTCTTGGTCGTTTGATTTAATAATTACGTTTTTGTCCGTATTTAAGGGTGCGCAAACACTTTTGAGCGGGAGTGTTTAGCGCTTGCCTTTAAACATACTCACTTGTGATACTCTTCTGTCTTTGCATCTGTGCTGGCTTCTGTTAATAATAAATATTTGAGAACACGACCGGAACCTTCAAGCACCTTGTTTTCTACCTGAAGGATAATTAAAAAAAATATAGGCCAAACAATCATTTATTGGAGAGTTTAAACAAAAATCCAGAGTTCAGGGACCCATTGTTTGTAAATGCAACTCCTGGATGGATTTTTGTTTAAATTGTCCAATAAATATATTCGGCAATGTAGAAAACATAAATGGAGACAAAAAAATCTTATATCACAATGATGACATGCTCATTCTGATTCTTGGAGCTAGTCAACATAATTTCAATTTTAGTCAAAGGCTAAGAAACCCAACCTTTTTATTTCAGACCCAACCTTTTCATGAAGGCAGTCTTTTTACTAGAAAATCTCTGAATCCCATCCTTTTGACAATTTTTGGATTTTTCTAGACCCATCATTTCTAAAGCGTGTCATGCATACAGTGGGAGTGCCTTCTACCCCTCCCCATTCCACTGATCTTGACTCACCCCTTGTAAATCTAACAAATCTGTGTGTATGATTGTATTAAATAAAGAACTTCGCAGGCGAGATTGCCTTGGGTAATCAGTCAGCGTCTCCGGTGCTTCACATGCCCTGACTTAAGTACACCTCTCCCCCATCCCCTCCCCCACAGATATTGACTCACCCTTTGTAAATCTGACAAGTCTGCATGTATGATTGTATTAAATAAAGCTTTATGGACTTCGCAGGCGATATTGGTTTGATCATCTGTGAGCGTCTTCAATTCTTCCCATGCCCCGACTTGGGTATACCTCTCCCCCTTCCCCCCCCCCCCCCCCCCAGATATTGACCCCGATATTGACTCACCCCTTGTAAATCTGACAAGTCTGCGTGTATGATTGTATTAAATAAAGCTTTAAGGACTTCGCAGGCGAGATTAGCTTGATCATCTGTGAGCGTCTCCAACTCTTCCGATGCCCCGATTGAAGCTGCACTTTGGCTTTTGAACACACTACCGAGTATATCCGTTTCCAACACCCTGCAGAGCAGCGATATACCATTTAATTCTTTCCGTACTTTTTCCCTATAAATGAGATTGGAGGAAGAGAAAATTAAGAAAACAGATAACACAGATTAGGAGAAAATAGAATATCTGAGTCAAAGAACACATTCAATACAATTAATCTACATTTCACTACCTCCTGTTAAGTGGTTTTCTCAGAGCTGAAGTTGCTTACAACTGTGTGATAAATTTTTTTTTCATAAATGGTAAAAAATCAAAAAAATGTTTGCAACTGTTTTGCGTGCGCAAATTTCAATGCATACTGAAGGCATGCTTTACTAACACGTTTGGTTAATCACCTGCCGCATCGCTGCGTAATATATACGCTGAAAATTATGCAGACGCAGATGTGCCATCAAAGTAATGAAATTTTTTTGAAAAATGTCCGTTTTTGTAATTTTCCTTGAAAACTAATACGGTGACCCTATTTTTTATTTCAGTATATTGAAGTGCGCAAAAAATGCTTTAACATATGTAAAAATTAAAAAAATCAATGGAGCATTTACTATTTTACAGGCAAATAATGATCAATTTTTTTTTAGCTTTCCCTATACTTTGTGTAGTAAATTGGGTGATTTTTGGGGAAAATATAAAACTTTTTAAAATGGCTGTATCTCAAGAAAGAGCACGGTGACCTGTTTACTTTTATATAAAATTCGTTATCAGCACAAATAAATCTACCAAATTCTAATTTTTTAAGAAAATCAATGGAGATTTTGCATCTCTGAAAAAAACCTGTAACAAGCTTGTTCAAATTTGAAAGTCTGGTGTTTTCAAACCAATAGTACTTGATTTTAGTGTAAAATAATTAGCTATTATGGGTTTCCTCTATGATGCAGATTTCTGTTCCGAAAGTGTCTGGACAGGCCAGGTCATTTTGCACACCCCAAACTTCAACACACATGCATTGATCTTCATCATTTGCTTGCAAAAGGTTAAACATGAAAGTTTTTATCATTTGTGCGTTGCTCTGGCAAAATGAGCAGAAAGTCACGAATGAAGATTTTGAATAAATTGCTTCTAAAGTAAAAATATGGTGTCTGGTGTTAGCTACAGCTATTTCACTTTATAGCCAGCCCTAGCTTCTAAAGTAAAAATATGGTGAAAACGATGAATTTCGATTTTTGGACATAAAACTCATCCATGCATAATTGATTAACTAAGCCTCAAGTTTCGAAGGTCAATTATGCCGGGAAGTGCAATTATAGTGGTTAATTAATCATTCACTATAGTAATCAGTAATTTAAAAATAGATTTGCCGCTATTTTTCATTGCCAGATTTTCAGTGGACTACCTTGTATTTTGATCTCTAAGTGGAGAATGGAGAAAGTGTGACATATTATGTATCATTCGAAAGCTGAGATTGTAGAGGTTTAGAATATGTAATAAATTCGATTTTGAAATTCACGACTTTCCGCTCATTTTGCCAGAGCACCACTCATTTGTCCTGGATATGGTAAATGCCTACCTTAAGGTGGTATTAAAGGCAAAATGAAGTTGCTCTGACTGAGATAAAAGTAGGCCTGTTGCAGAGAGCTAAGCAAAAAAATCTTAATTCCAAAATTTGAGCCAAATCGGACAAACGGTTTTTGAGGTATTTCTGTTTAAAGTTTCATTGTATTCTATTGTTTTTGCCAATATGTTAATGAGGAAATCTGGCAAAATATGCTCATTAATATCAATTTTTTCCAATATTTTATGAATAAACCTTCATACTACTTTTACCTTTAAGAATTTTAACTTGAAATTGCCAATGTGTTTCTATGACCTAAAACTTATATGTTTGATTTACCCGCCCATCTAATTTACATATTTGCATAATTAATTAGCTTTTTGTATAATGCTCATTAATTATGCAAATATGAAAATTAGATGGGCAGGTAAATCATATGTTAATGTTTTAGGCCATTGAAACACATTGGCAAAGTTTCAAGTTAAAATTATGTAAAATAAAAATAGTATGAAGGTTTATTCATAAGATATTGGTAAAATAATGGCAAATATGAATATTAATGAGCACATATTGCCAATGTTGCTCATTAACTTTATCAATATATTGGCAAAAATGATATAAAACAAAGAAACTAAAATCATGCATATCTTGACAACCGTATGTCCGATTTCCTTCAAACAAAAACCATTTTTTCAGTGTTTTAAGTTTTACTGGTTCAATGTAATCAAGTACCTCTAAATTCAGTTTCTAATTTCCAGAAACATCCTTTCAACCCACCTTAATTCAGGACATAATGCTGTCAGTAGAAAGAGTAACCTCATGTCGAAAAACTGAAACAAAACAAACATACGAGGGGGTATCAAAAAGGTTTTTAAGATCACCAAGAAGGAAAGGAGCTATATCGATGAACTTTTGTCAGGATGATCAAGTAAAAAAAAATGAATCTGGTCATCTGGACTTACTTTTAATTGAGCAGTGACCTGTGACACGGTGATGACGTCACAGGAAACTTTTTAATCTCTTTGTTATCTTGTCGTAGATAAAAGTAAGTCCAGATGACCAGATTCAATTTTTTTACTTGATTTTACAATACCTGGATGAATCAAAACCTTCATAAACGTTTTTGTCAGGATGGGCACTTGTCCTTGTATACATTATTATTATAAAAAAGATGTCAATTGTATTTATACTTTCTATACAGGTGTCGATAGATGTCAATAACTTGCCTCCGCTAACCATTTAAACTAAATGGAGAAATCAAAGATATGTGGCGTAATTAAATCCCTACATTTGAGGGTTTGCAGCCCAGTAATTCTATAGTATAGGCTAGAATCTCCTCTTTCCATTGATACCAAAATTTATGGATTGGTCAAAAATGACATCATAATGACGTAATAAAGCCAGGTCGACCTTAAAATGTTATTTTAGCAAAATACAATATGGATTGTTTTGGGCTCAAAGAGGCTAAAAGAGGACCATTACAAAGTCAGTCTGTGGACAGTGGGTTTTAAGACTACCAAAAAAACATAGGTCTTTCCGGGTCAAAATGGCCAAAAAACTGTGAAATTTTTGACTATTTTTGCAAAATTTTCAAAAAATTACATCAAATTATAAATGAAGAAAATGGTGGGTTTTTGAGTAACAAAGGTTGTTTTATAGTGACAAGGAAGTTAAAAAAAAAGGGCGTCATTGAGTGACAGTTGGTACAAATAGGATGTTTTTCGGTGAGAACGAGCCCAAAAAAGCATGGTCTTTTTGGTGGCACATGCTTCAAAGTTGAGGACTCCCCCCCCCCCCCGGGTCTATACTATGCTCAGGCATGAGATTGCATCTTCCTCAAAAAAGCTGGAAACACTGGAAAAGCGTGTGAAATTGGTAAAAAATGCCTCAAAACGGGCTGAAAATGAATAAAACTGCAGAAATTTTCAGATAAAAAAAGCTGGAACCAGCTGAAAAGCTGGAAAATCTCATGCCTGTATGCTGGTTATAAGGTACCTATCAATATGACGGGTCACATATTACAGTAACCTAGGTGGCCCTACCTTAATATCGTATGGTACGTGTGGTTCTGTGTACTGCTTAACTCTCTCCATAATATGGGCTACACTATTACTTTGACTGAAAATGAAGAATACGCATATCGTTATATATATCTAGGCATGTGCACTTTACACAGATGACACATCAAAAAACATTCAGACTAAGGGCGTGTTCACACATAAGAATTTGGTCATGACTATATTCTTACTCGTGAGCCGCTCACAAGCAAATTCCCAGTGTGAACGCAATTATAGAAAGTGTCTTCCTCGTGACCAAAAAAAACCCAACGTGCCACTAGTTTCACCGCGCAAATCGTTTCCCAGTGTGAACGCAACTGCTAAGTTGTCTCGCTCTAGAGCCGGTCATGACTAGTCATGATTATTATGTGTGAACACGCCCTAAGTCACCATAATGTTAAAAATACAAAGATAACACCAAGACTCCCCTAAAGAGTCAGCAATTTGCTCTGCTAGTCCATGTGAGTTCCCAAGAGTCACTAAGCAGAGCTTGATGTTTACAGATGTGCAGCCATTACACTGGACAAAATGTCGAAATTTTATTTGTGGATGATTTACACTTCATATGTTAGAAAAAAAATTGATCAAAATCTTCATAAAATT
>JXSR01S027546.1:98625-108995 GCA_000969725.1 Ophiothrix spiculata | reverse complement strand
TATTACCTAAGAACATGGCACAGGTCCCGGGACAAGTCTATTTACGTCCACCCTCCTCTGTTTCAATGTTTACATTGACATTGATTGGTAGTTCTAAAGATGTGTTTCAATCCCTCTTAAAATTATTTAAGGTTATCTCTTCGCAAATGCATCGTGAGTCCATCTCAGGATGTCAGGCCGGCGTTGTGACGATGCTTTGACGAACCTTTCGCGATGTTTTCCAGAAGCATCTAAACATCGTCATGACATTACCACGACATCACAAAATACTTTGACAGAGCATCATCATTATAAATTTAAAATTGGTTTCACAACGATGACGCTTTAAAGATACACTCCCACTGCATCCCCGAAGCATCATGTGAGCATCACCGAATCATCGAGCGCATAGTGTGATCAATGCTCTTAAGTGAATTGTTTAACTATATTTTTAAAGAATTTGAAACGAGACAATGATATTTGTAGATGCTCTAAGCACTTTGTAATCCACATTATGAAAATTATATTGATAGTGTTACATCGTTTGAAAATGTTTTGCTAAAACGAAACAGAATACAGTACCACTTGCTGTTGAGATATATGTCACCGGTACCATTGACTTTGAATAAGAGTGTCTGTATCATTATATCTTCATGTTAGCAAAACTTGTCGATCTTCCAGGCAAAGTAAAATATATTGTCAAATACTTCTAAATACTCAACTTTAACTTCTACAACTATCAATGCTGAATTGATGTCAAGCTATGCACAGGTGGTTAATATAATATCATTATTATTGCTGATGTAAACATGGTGTAAATTCCTTTGGGCACAGCACTTGAATATAAAAGTGACATACATATGTTTTCTTAAGTAGCCCGTGTAAGTGGGTCACGGGTGCCGAATTCTGTTTATAGAAGAGTCATTCACAGAGTGTTCACTGTAAGATGACGGCCGAGTTTTATGATGTCTCTGTTTCACCAAAAGGGTCATTAAACATACATAAAATGGGATGAAATGGGATGCTATTAATACATATTTTTTCATCTCAATGAACAAGTTGACGTTGTTGCAGGTAAATTACAGGTGAATATAAGGTTATATTTGATTTTACGTTAATAAAGATAATGTATAATTTATTCGGTTTAAAGGTGACAAATTGAACATACACTTTGTTCATATTTGAATGAAAGGCCATCACCTATATAAAGCATTGTAAAGTTTCAGTTGCATATTTTTAGTCAAATTATTGCTATAGACAAACGAGTGACGAAACACAAAGGATATTTATTTTTACAAAATATACAAGCAATTCAGCGCTTTTTTGTCAATATCTCTTCATTGAAACATAATATGGGCATACAAATTTACAGGGATTATAAGAAAAATATGCGATTTCATGTGGTATCAAAATCTCAAATATGATTTTGTGAGTGAAAGTGAGCGAACAGACACATTTAAAGAGTCATGTTTTCTGGAAAAACCTTACCTTTTGGTACATCAACAGAGTAAAGAGAACATATATTGTGAACGATAATAACTGTCCACCATCTTTTAACAAGCATTATTTATCAATTACTTTTTTATATATTTCCTCAGGAACAATTGGTTTACTGTACATGTTTGTGCAGGATGTTATGAAGCAGGTATAATACTATTTTAGATGAATTTGGATTTTAAAAGTCGTTAATAATTTAACACAAAGAGTGCTCTGAAATCTCTGATTGGAGATTTACAGTGAACTTGATGAATTCACGTAAGAACACTTACAACTATGCTTTCCGCTTGAACAATCCATATTTGGCTTTTGTATCAAAACTTTGAATACAAATTTGCTTTAACATTATCATAAAGGCATAAATATTAACGTGAAATGTGATGAGTTTCACGTTGGCGCTTGTCAAGATTGCACACTGCACAGTACCTTGACCTAGACATCTTATTTTTGTTTGGTCTTATACTTTTATGTTTGGTAAAGTAGTTAAAAGCTTTGTATCTTGCGCTCTATAAGTCTCCAGTAATTTTATATTATTAGCGTTAATGGAGTAAAAATCTCCTTTCATGAGACAAGCTAAACCAATGTACTTAGCATGCGATTGCTTATTGCAGACAACATTTTTATTAGGCAGACTGGTAAGCGATGTTTTTCCAATCATAATTCATCCTATAAAATCATAGGGATTGAAATAAGATTACTTTTTGATTTGTTATCAGATATATTCTTAAACATAAGAAGAATATGGACAATATTCAATCCCGCAGATTGTTATCAATCGGTTTAATATAGTGCTATTCATTGGGGACTGTTAATGCAAATAAAAAAATTGTCAAGGGATGTTGATTTAAAGCAACAATAATACTTAATTTTGTGTTAGAATCCATTTTCAGCGATACTTAAAACGGACAGAAAGAGCGTAATGGAAAGTATAACAGGAAAACGGAAACTCATGTAATGCTAGGGAAAGAACCTGTAACTCGGTAGTATATAATTTTGAAAAATAAACGCAAATATAAATGTACAATAACTATATTCAAATAAATAATACCATAATTAAGCAACATCATTCATCCCAACTCATCTCCGTCGTCATACTCACTACCCCTTTTGACTACGGCTGATTTGACTAGAGCCGACAAGGCTACCTAAAAGTAAGACGTAACATTTTACGAAATGGGCTATATGGTGTTTATAGACATTATTTTGTGAGTCATGGAAAATCACGGAAACAATAATATTTGGAAATTGGGGAAAAGGAATTTTTAGTTTGTAATCTTGAAAAATAGAGGCTTTAGTGTAGGCAAAACGGAAACTTCTGTTTCGTATGAAACCTTCTTTTCAAAAGTAAGCGACCGTGAGCTACGATATTGGGACAAAAAACTGTATCCTACAGAACTTAAATAAAGTTGCTTAAATATTGCTCTTGTCCACTGCATGAAAATTGGACGATTTGGAGCTGCTTCTGCCCAACGTTGATGAAGTATGCATCTCTACAAATGTTGGACAAAACAGAAATAAAAGTGTTTGGCATACATCCCTGCTCAAATGTTTGGCAAAACTATTTGGCCAGAAACGGGAGTCCAACAGCTATGTGTTCATGGTGTTAGGCAAATGCGATACAACATTTTGGCATCAGTGTGTGACTTACGGTGCTTTTTTTTAATTTGCCAACAGTTGGTAGGGATACATATTTGCCTACTGTTTTTCTTAATGTAAATGTTTTTCATAAATTAACAATATTGAAGCCCATGCAAACATGCTTTTAATTATTATTGTTACGACATCTTGTTCTCAATTTTCCTGGAATTAATAATATTTATACATCATATAGCAACCTGCTCAGTTCGTATTTACATATGAAACTATGGGATCGCCTGTGTTACATTGTGTCAAGCAAAATTGATTAGTGTTCTTTTTAGATATTATATCTCTCATGCATATTTTGTTTCATGTCGATGCCATGGATCTTAGAACTATTGCAATTACATAACTCTTAATAATAACATATATGGAACATGAAGCCAAACATAAAAGAAAAAGAACACATGCTTATGACATTTGAGGCATTCTATTAAAACAAGTAAATATCGACTTAACCGAAATGTTACGTATATTAATTTGCGTATACCCTTGAGGAAATAAGCCCTTTCTCGTGTAATAGGAAGCTTTCAGACATTCAAATGCAGTTTTAAAATCTTGAAGTAGGTTTTCATGTTCTTGTTTCCATCTAATATGATTGATTTTTGTTTAGCTTAGAGGTATAAATGACCGACTTTTTTGTTCCCTCTTAATCCTTGCTTAGCCCTATTAAGTCTGGGATGGGATTGGATGTGTAAGATTTTAAACTGTAGCGATAACTTACGCAATAAAACAAAAAATAACAAAATATACAAAAAATGTGATTATGGAAAAACATTTTTTTTTTGAAAATCCATGACTCAGCACATCTACAGCATGATACCTTACTATAAGTTACTTTCATCAATATTAGTATCAAATATTAATTTGAACCAAAGATAACACTCGCTTTAAAATAATATTCCCGACATTATTTGTCTTTAAAACTTAGAACGAATACATCAACTCAATATAATTCATATAAAACAACACGTTTTAAAAATCGGTTACTTTGATTCAAAATAAAGACCAGAAAACTAATGTCAAATTAGACAATCTTGACAATTATATACGTATAACGGCTTTATCAAATCGTGTTGTGTTCTCGCGCTTTACGCGAAAATCGACATCCTGGGACCAAATAATCCCCCTTTATTGGTGTTAAAACAACCAGAACCCAAGTACGCGAAAAGTGGCCTTATATGTCTATTTGTTGTTAAAACATCCTAAAATCCAAAATAATTGAAATTGTGTAAATATAATGTGAATATTTATGTAATTTCGAGAGTGTTTTTTTTTTCACTGACTGAGGTCGAATTTGGTCTTTAGTTTTACCCTAATTCTAGATTACATTTTAGTCACTTGGTCAGAAGAAAGCGAAAATACTTTTAAAACAGGTTTGCTGAAAACCTTATTGTAAGTTCACGTGAAGCACGGCTCGCGTAGCAGAATGTGACGCTTGAGCAGAATGTGACGCTTGGTCCCATGAGGTCAAATTTGTTTACAAAACACCATCTAACCCCAGAAGTAAAAGATTAAGCGGCACTTGTCTATTTCACACACATACTTTAAAATCTCGATATAGTGCACCTGATGTTTTGCTCCTAAACATGTTCCTTACCACAATACCAACAGGTCTACACCACTAATCAGATGTTAAAATGAAAGTTACATTCGTTATATATCAGAAACAGGCAATCAATTTCATATCTTATAAACCATATAAAAAATATGGGACAAAATGGCAACTGGGAAAAGGTGCACTATATTGAGATTTTAAAGTATATATAGTTAAAATAACCTCTCTTCATTAGCGCTTACTCTGTGGTCTAGTACTTGAGCTGTTTACTTTTGGTATGAAAGGTCTCAGTTTCGAATACCGCCACAGAAGACAAAACAAACAAGATTGTTATGAGTTCACAGCAATATGTCTCGAGGTTAACACCCGCGTGGATTTTGACTGATGTAGCATGTCAGATAGGTGAAGCTCGGACGAGTATATTATTTCTGTGACTTAAGGGTAAAGGGAATCCATCTGCTCAGGAAAATGTGAATCCTCACTTTTTTTAATCATGAAAAGATAAAGAGTTTCTACTGCCTTTGCGGGGACTCGATCCATGGATTATGGCAGGGGTTAGTTATGCATTACGAAGCGAGGGATCTACCGCTGAGCCATCAAGGCAGCGTTGAGATCGTAAACAAAAAACTAAAACATAAACATTATAATTCCGTATTTTTCTTTTGTTTACATAAAAAAATGCAATTTTTGCCTCATTTGAATGCTCAATTTGTAAGTAAAATTATGCGAATGCGTATATCAGACAAAATGTAGATAATGTAGATACTTAAAACAGGCAATTTACAGCTCAAACAGGGCGAACTCAGAGTGGTAATTCACGTCTGGATTTTCGGGCAAAACAACTTGGATTTGTTACATTATCATTCAAAATCAACTCAGCATATTTATAAAATATTGTTTTTAATTCAGTAAGAAGTATCAAGCCTACAATCTGTCAAAATTTGTTACCAGTCGAATTGTTCGAACATCATGATATTATGAGGTTTCGGCGAAAAAGGGTCAACTTTTTCGAAGTAGTCTTTAGGCGTCATTTTTGACCTTAATAATTGACGTGAAGTCACTAGTAAAGTTTCATGTATAAGCTAGAGACTCTATTTAATATGTACGCCAAAAATTGTGATATTGTGATTGGTGTAAGAAGGTAAAAACTTGTAGTAAACACGACATTTAGTCGAGTGAGATGTTTTTAGGGACTGTAGCCTTAAGCATGATTAAAATCTTAAGTAAATACACTCTTTCAGTCGTATTAGTCTGGCATATGGCTGTAAGTTATGTATTTCAAAATTCCCCAGTGGACAGTACGTTCCAGAGAAGGGTGTCCTTCTCTGAAACTACTAGTTGATACTGGATAATGAACACGAACAGATCTATACAATTTGGCTTTATAAGCTTTAAAATGGTATATAACTTATCGACAGTTCTCAATTTTTTTTCCATGAAACCTTATAAAACCAAACTTCAGTATTATTGTAATATTTCAAACGCCTGATGCTGATGTTGAATATAGTGTATCTAAAGTAATCGTATCCCGCAGACAATATCACGTGGAGATTTTGATGAATGTATATAACAATGGTGATATTCGCCTTCCATATTCAAATAATTCATCTGTCTTGATTGAAATTTGCGGTGAATCATATCTCAACAATTTTAAATGGAATGAGAGTAGATTTTTTAGAATATAGAAGCATAAATGAAAGTAATCTATAAACAACCAAATCAATTTCCGTGTAAATATGTCAATAGAAGGGGACTCAAGAGTGGGTTCACACATCTGCGTGTTACTTTCACATTCCGTATGCAAGATTTTCCACGCTCAAATACAGCTTGTGAGTGACGCTAATGGAGTATTTAACCAAAGTCCTCTTGAGCTATTTTTTGGATAACGACTTGATCTAATAATTGTAACATCCCCCTGAATACTACTTGTCAAAGCTAAAATGTTTGTATCTACAATTAACAATAATGTAAAACTTAAGTACCTTCACCTTGAAGCTAACTAAAGTATATTGATAAATGTATATAACTTTATATAAACCATGATGTTACTTGTATAGGAGTATAATGATTAATTCAAACATTCGTTATTGAGCATGCATTGTTGATTAAAACAAGAGGGAAATCAAGGGTAAAGAATACAACAGTTTTAATAAATCTAAATGTAAATATCAACAATGTGTCTTCTCTAATTACACAATCTGTATGTGCTTTGATGTGTGTGCACACTTTAATTCGTCGTTAAGTGTTTATTAAAAGAAATATTATACAGGTTTAAAGTCGTGTGAGGACTCTTAGTATAGAAAGCAGGTTTTTATTCATGTGTGTTCTAATTAAAACCAGGATTTTGTCACGCTTGAAACTAGTTGTGTGTGTTTCTTACCATTCTAATGTGAGATAATCAATTCCAGATAAAAGAAATCCACAATGATCTCAAAAGTTTTGTCGAGTTTTTGTGATCATTCTATGTTATTCCATCTACGGAAATAATACAAATGATTTGATGTCTTATTTTTATTATGTAGTTTTAAAAAGAAGCACCTTTATGACCACAAGTAATATGAAACTAACATAACATAACAAGAGAAGGCTATATATGCATATGAGAAGCTGCAGTTTAATGTTTAATTATGTTAACAGTACCGTAAACCGGGGTGACTTTGAACGCCGGGATGACTTTGAACACTTTTAGTTGGTCATATTATTCAGCCATTATCTCACTTATCCTTGATGATATTTTTTGTTTTAATTAATGATTGAAAAAGGGAATACTATAAGCAATGTTACATCATAGAGACACTGCCATAGGTGTTGCCAGTTGTTTGTTATCGCCTTAGAAATGTGTTGCCAAATTTATAGCAATTTTCATAGGTGTAAAAAATCTCAATAGTTACCATGGTAACACTGATTCAATGAAATTAAAATTAATATGGTTGGATCACGAATATAATAGTTTACAATAATGAATGAAAATATTTTTGTAAATTTCTTTCTTATTCTCTATATTGAGGAAAAAACGATCCTGGGGTGACTTTGAACGCCTATATCCTCCCATATAAATACAGTATTTAGCAGGGTAACCAGTACCCTTGGTTGTTGCTTTACAAATGTTTAAGTCTGGGCCGCTGTGTTTGCATTATCACCCATTTTTGTATTTTTGTGATCAAAACAATTATATTTCTGTGGGAAAATGATATTTGCTAGTTCTAGGAATGTATTTATCTCACATTATTCCAGGAATAATGTCTACCGTTCAAAGTCACCCCGGGGTGACTTTGAACAGTACTTAAAAATTTAAAAATATATATTCAACATAACAGCTAGTTCTACAAAAATGTAACATGAGAAAGACCATGCCCCAGGAGATATTTTGAAAGCAAAATATCAGGACTTTTTCTATGTTGTAAACAAAAAAATTGTCAAAAACTGCAAAAAGCGTTCAAAGTCACCCCGGTTTACGGTACATCATTCAAGAGTGCAATGTCACTAATACTTATCTTATTTCAACTCTACAAACAAGCTCTATCTTTGGATGCTAACTATATTCAATAAAGTCAAAATACGGTATGTTGATTCCAGTACATGTAATTATAGTTGAACATTAGTCTTCTAAGCACATGCCATCATCTTATAAAGACAATTTACTATTGAAATATACTTTCATCTCTACAAAGCCATAGCAATAAATCCAATTTGTTTGCAATGAGACAAGTTTTCAATAGACAAATGGGATCGATCAATTCCTTAAATACCTTATAATCTATAGAAATATTATCTCTGGCTGCAAAGTATTATGGTATTACCATTTGCACACCATGAGGTATATTCGTAGTTTT
Organism: Ophiothrix spiculata; assembly: GCA_000969725.1. Classification (NCBI taxonomy): domain Eukaryota; kingdom Metazoa; phylum Echinodermata; class Ophiuroidea; order Amphilepidida; family Ophiotrichidae; genus Ophiothrix; species Ophiothrix spiculata. The sequence goes on along the minus strand of JXSR01S027546.1, from coordinate 100,490 downwards.
CCTAATTCGGGAAGATTTATGGTTTAAAATATGTTTAAATATTAAAAGCAAAATAACACCCGGAGGTATAAAGTGCAGTTTGTATCCATATGGAAAACAAGATCACTCGGATATAATGTTACAAGCAATATGATTATGTTTTAATCGATTGAGACGTTCAACTTGAATAGTAACTGTTGAACGTAAATGTACCGAAAAAATCAGTATTTAGTGACTTAAAAATAGATGGAACTATCTGTGTTTTCAAAGGTTCCGCTTAATAACTGAAAATCATAATGTAAATAAATAAAAAAAAAACCTGCAGCTGATCTGTTAGCAACAATGTTCTAACGGCAATGACATCTTTCGATCATCGTTTGTGATATACTGTGATATGGAACTTCATTAATTTTCCAAAAAAATCACACTTATGTATATATAGTACTAAACATTATTGTATTTCCGACCTGATATACAATAAAACAAATACTGCCATTTGCCATGTATCCGATTTTATTAGTATGTCCAACAAGAGATTCTATTGGAAATGTTCAGATTTCCTGAAGCTTACTCAAGAAATCTAACACTTCTGTGATCATAAGATTTATGACAGCACTGCGAAAGGTGTTCCACTTAAGAAACTTGATATAAAACAAATCAAACCGCGGCTATTTTTGTGCTATGCGTTCATTTTTGGTTGTGTCAGGGACCTTCTAGTCTGGTTTACGTCACGAAGTTTAGTTCTAGACTACTAAAATAAATGATTTTTGCTGCCATACCGTAGACCTTAGTGTGTTTGCTTTAAAAACAGTTATTGCTACTGATTTAGTTAAATCCAAAATAAATTGGTTCCTAATACAGTGTTATCATTCAAAACAAACGATAGAATGCTCACATGTGTAATAAAACTGCTTTTGTAGTTATATATTTTAACATTCAGTGTAGCATTCACATCCACTGTTCACGAAGTTATAATGTTATTTAATCATGTTTAATATTGCAGGTGAGTCTACTTTTGTTTTAAGTTGATGAATGATACTGCAGTGTACCCGGCGTATCATATAGACATTTTGTGAAAGTAACCTGTAAAGTGATATTAACCGTGAAAACACACAGCTATGTCAAAACTAGTCTTAGTATGCCAAAGGTTTATTTCGTCCTGACATATACTTTACTTTGCTCTCTATAAATTGATCATACGGCTCATATACCGTACTTTTACTAAGTTCGAGTTACCTTTGAATTCTACATAAAAGTATATTATTATTGCTTGTTGGCGTTTCAAAATATTTGCTGATTCGTTCAATCTTTTATTGGACTTCTATGGATAAAAGCTGATTTTTGTTTTTCCTTTTTGTATATTTATTCCCTGTGCTTGGGTCTGGTTGTGGGAGAAAAATATAAAGCTTCTACACCAGACCCCTTCTCTTAATTCTTACTTTATTACAGAATGTAGCATAAAAAGGGAACATAATTTTCATAGCAGAAAAATAGTTATAGACACCAGACTGCAGTTGATTCCATCATAGGCCTGTAATACATAATTTCACTCCACCAATCACAATTCTATTTAATGCTATATTAAAATTAAGGAATTAAAAAAAAGTGAAAAAAACCAGCATTGTCATACGTATAGGGCTGAGTAGGATTCGAACCATGGTTTCTCGGGTAGCAACATATCATCTGAGACCATTGATCCAATTAGGGATTTGATGCAAGTATTGGTTAATAATTCATAGATAACTTTCAAATTGAATTATTGCGCAACTATTGTACATATTGATTAGCTTTTGCATCATCTAAATCATGACGCAGTTAAACTTTTAACATGCTTTCTATCGATCTGATCACGCATACTGTATGAGATAATAGGGATTGAAAATTCG
>JXSR01S027542.1:5996-32783 GCA_000969725.1 Ophiothrix spiculata | reverse complement strand
TTAAAGATGAACAAGTTGCTAGGTTGAGACACTTATCAAGCATCAGTTCTGAATAACTTGTTGCTGATAATTAAAATATGATTACTCTACATTTTGAAGTAATTATAAATATAACTAATATGTTGCTAAGTAACACCTCACATTTTGCATCATGTAATGAAATATGTTATTAATTATAAATTGGTAATATATTGTCATGTCCCATTTTTATGAGACGTTATATAATTCTATACAAATTCTTTTTTAATTTTTGAAATATTAATGCGATGCCGTATTTCAGATACATTATTTTTTTTAGAATGCACGTTGTACACCACGTGAAATCCACTGAAAATTCATATTATATAAGGGAGACTGGAGCTATTGTGGCCCCCTTTCTTAGTTTTCCTCCTATATCTCATTCATACTAAACTGTAGGCAACTAGTTATGTTACCATATTTACCTTATTTAATAGTGTACGTTAAAATATTAACATCATTCTAATATAATTTGAGGCACCTAAAGTACAAATTCGAGAAAATTACCACAGATAGCTAAAATCATACATTTTGTATTGTAATAATTGTAATTGCAACTGCACTGTAAATGGAAGATATCTCGGAATTCTCCTGATCTCCTAACATGATCAGTTGTGGAATTATCCATAATTGCAGATAAATCAATCAATCAGCAAAAAACAGGCTTTCAGTAATACGGTCAAATGTTACACCCATGAAATAGTAACGCAATCGACATCACTGCAAAAGCACCGGAAGAGCTGAATGTGTTACACCAAGTCTTCACAGTTTTTCATCCCCATTTCATTTCTTTTCACTGCCTAAATAGCTCTTTTATATCTTCTAAGTATGAAATGTATGTATTTGCTACCACCTAACTTCAAATCAGTATGATAAAACTTTGTAAATGGACACCAGGTGGATGAATCTTCAGGATAGGAGATCATTTGGAAGATCGTAAGTGTAACTTGTTAAATAGAACATATAGTAACCTAACACAAATGTTTTAAAATAAGCACATGATAGTCTAAGAGTTGGTTCAAAGTTTTTGGCAGACAGAATATTCTATGCAACAACTATCCGTGTTTAAATTATTCCCCCTTATACCCTAATGCACCTTGGGATTAGAACGGGGATTTGATGATATCGTGTAGAATACTTTTTTATTCGCCACCGTGTCGAATATTCTATCATGAAATAGTCGTTATTACATAGATATGTGTGAGATTTTATTGAATAACTAATAAATATTGCACAAAATGGCATAGAATATTCTATGGGAAGAAGTAACTAAGAACTGACCCTAATACTACTTCCAAAAGGTTATTACACACAATATTGAACAGATTTTATGAACAATACATTATTTCACACCTATTGCTGGATGGGGCCACAATAGCCCCAACGGACTCTACTTTTTGATCTCCACTGAAGTAAAAGACCAGAGGAAACTTATGGTTTCTGCAAGTAATTATGATAAACATAATAGTTGCTTATTAACACAATTGCAAATACAATTTTAAGAGATGCATCAACTAGATACTAGACTGGCCTTTTCAAAGTGGACTTGCAGCTTTCTGAAGACCAAATTGTAGGTTGCATTGGTTAAACGGATGCCAAGGCCATATGCTTTAAGCTGTAAGCACCATTCTTGCTGTGTTAGTGGATCAAAGATGTACCTATCATATTGCATTCATATCATCTTCACAGACTTAAAGTTATTTGAGCTATGATCAAAAGTTTCTCTCGGGGTCACAATAGCCCCAGTCTCCCCTACTATGCAATTGTTGATTTTATCTTTAATATTAAAGGAATATACGATTCTCCAATACAAGATACTTCAACAGTTTCAAGATGGGATCAGGCAAGTTGTCCTGCCTAAAGTGATGGACTATGTCCCTCTCCCCAGTGGAAAAAGTGGTTGGTCAGTGGACCCTGGTTCTCCGCTCGTTTCAGTTGATAAAATTTTCTACCATGGTTGACATTCGTAAAAACATGCAACACAACAGTAAAAGAAAGGAGGGAAAAAATGGTTAAAGAGGAAATATTCATATTTAGAAGACTGAAGAATACCAAATTATGTGGATGTAACTGCATAAGGATCAGATGTGTGCAAAATGGCCCAGAGCTCATAACTCCATTACCTGCTCCATTACCACATTGAATAATGTTGCACCTGTGGTTTGATTGGTTTAGCAACATTTATTATAGGCCATTACCACTTATTACCATCATGAAAAGTGTACATCCATACGCTTTATGCCCTGATCAGTTTTACATGCCAAAAAGTGTACTATTTGATTGAATAAGTCAATGTTTATGGGTCTAATCACCATGGCTTTCAACATTGATTACTCAGGTAACTTGAATGTTCAATCAATGCACTAACACTCAAGGCGTAATGTCAAAACCCTGCTACTGATTGATTAAACTCTACATAGATTCAATGTATATTGTTATTATCCCAACGCACTATGTAGCAAAGTGTCACATACGAGCAACAAAGCCAGCAGCCTCTTTAAACACCTTTTAAGGCTCATTTTCGTTCCCATCATACTAGCTTGTTTATCTTAGGGTGAGTGTTAGCTAGTGTTGATTGGGTGTGTATAAACGGGGCTCACAGCTGCGTAATTGACTCTTTAAGGAAAATGTTTTTGATCAGGTTGTTAGAAATAGTAATCAAATTTACTTAATGGAAATTGATGCATCTATGTTGATGAAATAGTCAATGTATTTATCATGTTGTTGTCATAGGTGGGATGGGGAACAAATGTGGCTGTCCAGCCAGTATGATCCGTAAATGCCAGAAACTTCATTTTGCACTACAGGTGAAAATACCTGTCAAGGTCGTACTTTGCCAAAATTGATTTTTTGACAGATTCACAATCCTTGTGCTTACTACTAAATACCAGCAAAATTTCATTTCAAGAAAATGATAGGAAATGTGAAATAAAATCTGCATATTTTTAAGACAATCAGCAGAAAATATAGGGCGTACTGATCTTTAAACGTGTTAATCTCAGTTATACTTTTACTCCCTTACAAACTTTGACGGACCATAACTTGCCTTCTGGAAATCAAGGAAAGTTCATTTAGGTGTAATTTTAATCCTTAAAAAATGGTATTTGCAAATATTTAAAAAGTGCAAATTACAATAAGTGGCATTTACGGCTGGTTTGGGATGGACGGTCACAAATGGATTTAGATGGACAGAGAGCTCCAATGCTCTAGGCATTACAACACTAGATTCAGAGACAGTGGATCATGAGTGCGAGTTCCACTATGTAGTTATGTCTATGGCTAAACATTTCTCTTTGACCTGAGTAATCGGGAAAAAGCTTGATGCATGTAGAACATTTTTTTCTTATAATAATGGATATTACTACACCTCTTTAATATTTATAAGGTAATAGTCTTTTTATTGGTTTAATAGCGGAGACGCGCAAAAAGTATTTTTGGCTACTTTCCCGCGTGTGCGTTAATACTTAAGTACTGCCGAGCGGGTATGCGTTTACGCGTTGCGCCTGTTTGTTTTACACACACGCGGGAAAGTAGTAAAAACTTCCGCATGATACTACCGTATGGCTCATGGCAAAGTATTGAATTTGTTGATTTTTGATTTATTTTCAAGTTATATTTTGACTTTTTGAGGTGTAGTAAAACAAATACAACATGGTTTATTTCAGAGAAGTATTGCAAAATACTGTCCCTCGGTGTTGGGTGATGGAGACTTCCTCCCTCGACTGCGCCTCTGGAGGAAGTCCCGATCATCCAACACCTCGGGGGACAGTATTTTGCGATACTTCCCCTCAAACCATGTTGTATTTGTATACTATTGGTGCAGGATCCAGGAAAATTAGCACAACAGGTTTCTGAAAATGTGTAAAAAAGATTCTTCTCCTTGCTTGTTTCTTCCCATTTTAAGCCTCAGCTCATGATTTTGGTATAAGCACCTCTTCTATGTTGTCAAAATTGCTCGAATGTGCAAAAGCTCAAAATCTTTAGTGGGAACACTGATGGATACCAAAAAGGAAATTAAATAAAGAGTTTATGATCAAGTAAACCTTAAAGTAGTATCTTCTTTACAGTGGTATCTGAATACACAGAGCACATAAGATGATTAAATGAGATCTAGTTAGTATTTGAATGATAGATTGTCATTGAATCTGGAAATTTGGTAAAGTTTCTAGAATATCTTTTCTCCCTCATGAGTATTGCTGGATTGATATGAATGCAACTCCATTGGGGACAAGATAGTTGGCATTATATACAAAATGTGAGAAAACTTGAAAATGGTATTCATTTCCTTCCTTTTATAATTGCTTAGCTTTATATTTGTGAAAGTTTATCTTAAACCATTTTTTCTTCAAACTGTGTTCCATTTAAATCTGAAAACCTTTATTAGATGCCTTTGTAGTTAGTATTAATCTTTCTATGTTAAAAAAAGATTTGATATTTGAAATAAATGAATCATTCACTTTGCAAAACCTTAATGATAAATCATTATAAAATCTATAAGGTCTAGGGAAGCATTTTACAATTGAAGCTATTCTCATGTGCATATTGCAGTTTAGAGTTGATTTAAATGTTATTAATGCAAGTCTAGTGGGGACAGGATAGTTAGCATTATTCATAAATTGCGAAGCATTATGATAAAGAAATGGTATTCATTCCTGTTTCTTCAATGTGTTTTGAACATGAGATGGAAATATATTTCCCCAAGAATTGTTTATTACATTTAATCAGGTAAGCTTAAGAAACCCTTTGGTAGTTTAGTATTGAAATAATTTCCGTTTTATCAATAAGTTAAAAGAAACCTTTCTGATTAATGGTTTTAGTAAAAATGTCTAGAAATCTATGATATTTTTCACATGATTTAAGGGAAATCTTATTCCGGATTATTTTTGAATGGATCTTTGATATTGTGTTTCTTTTTTTTAAAATGCTGTGGATTCAGCTGGGACAAGAATCCCTAGTAGAACCCGTATTAAGCCAATTTAAATGTTTTTGATGTAACACTAAAGGGATGAGATTTAACAAATATTCTCATATGTAACACAAGTTGAGAACAGTATTCATGTTATTAAACTAACTGTAGGTATTTATCAATAGATTCTTTGAATAAGGCATGATTACCCTTTTAGATTTGCCGTTTTTATTTGATCAAACAGCCCTATGCCATGTTGTGTTATTGTTTGATTTTATTTGCAAATGATATAAATGAATAAAGACATGGGATTAACAAGTGCCCAAATGCCTCAGGAAACTTAATTCACGTGCATAGAGTGCTTTTAATCATTTCCTCAAAGCGCAAAAACTTGTTACATTAATTCATGGAATGTATCGGTTTGATTTCAGTGAAGGAAGTATTAAACAGATGAATATGCAGAATCTGGCTTCCATTCTCAAGTTTGTTTGATCTTTGCTTTACAAAGACTCCTCTTCGGCACTTCAATTTAAGGAATGTTTTCAAGGAAAAGATTGTGAAACGTAAACCAACAGTACTTAAAGACACTACGGATACCCGCAGCATCTGTGCAAATACACTGGGGAGTGGGTGAAATATAGAACATGACGGGGGTAGTGTTTGATTGGTGCGGACTGGAATGAAAAGCTTATGTTTTCTTGCCTTGGATTTGTTGTAAAGAGGATAGCATTGAACTTGGGAAATCAAATAGTTAGCTTCAAGGCATATATCTGTATGATTATGAATGTTGAAATAATGTGGCAGAGTAGTGTATTTAGCTGCTGGGATGTTTTAAAAGCTTCTTAGTGTTGCTATTCTAACGTGTGCTTTTACTTTGTGTAATTTTAGTTGTTATTTGGTATTCCACTTTGTCATGAGATTGGAGTTTTTAAAACCTTTTTAGTATCCCAGTTGTAACTACTACTTTTACTTTGGTCCTGATTGACACAAGGTCTTATGGATGCATCCTTAGCATTGCACCTCTAACTTTTCTTCTTTTACTTTGTATATTTTCAGGTGTTATTTGGTCTTCCATTTGGTCCTGAGATTGATATGTGGTCTCTTGGGTGCATTTTAGCAGAGGTAAGCAGAGATAAACATAACCATAGTGTTAATAAACTGTAATGGATAATAATTAAAATAATAATATATGGTTTTGTATAGCTATTTTCCATTCAGATCAAACTGGTCATGATTCGCTGCAGGTAGATCATATCACAATTGTTGCACTTCCATTTTAGATAAGTTCAAAAACACCTTTGTTTGAATATTTCTACTTTATTATTTTCTAGTTCAGTAGGCCTGGACAGGATATTTTTCTTTAAAGAAAAGAAGAAAAGGGAAAGAAAAAAAAAGATTATATTAGGCCAGAGACTGAACCCAGGACCTTGTGTAGTGCTAATAAGGCTTGTGCCTAGTATTATAGTGGGCAATACATATCTATGAACCATGGATGGTTGTATAGTATACAAATATTGAATGCCTGAGAGTGCAATAGTACAAAATATATCATGAGGTCAAATTTTGACTTGCCGAGTGAAATGGATCAGTCCAAATTTGACCGAATGATATATTTTGTACTATTGCACGTGTATATGTGTACCTGCCGCGGCAAAAGGGTCCAGTTGTCGACTCCTACATGTTGCTCATTGTAGCATATCTGATGTATACAAATACAATACATTAGATATGCTACAAGGAGCAACATGTACGAGCCGACAACTGGACCCTTTTGCCGCGGCGGTACACATATAGGCATTCAATATTTGTTTTATATCATGATATCACACATGTTTGTTTCATGCCGTTCAATGGAAAATATTTTTTGCACGGCTCAAATCACTGCAATCATAATATAATAACTTCTAATCGAGTGTAACCTATTTTTTAATATTTGTGCTATAGTTGTACATGGGAAAACCACTATTTTTTGCTTTGAGCAAAGAGAAACTGCTACAGCGTATGGTGTCTGTATTGGGACCAATGCCGTCAAGTGTTTTCCAGAGAGGAAAGTTTTTCCATGATTACAGTGCCTTCACAGGGAAGCCGCAAACATCCCTAGGTAAGAAATACCTTAATGTCATTCAAAGGACTCAAATTTTAGCACGTTTTGTCCCTTTTGCTTCATTGTATACCGCTTTAGATTTTGACCAGTAGTGATCAATGAAAGTCACTTGTTTTGTGGCAGATAAAAACAGTGTGATGTATAAAATGTATGGCCCGAATTTGATACCTACAAAGAACTGCATTCTAATTTTAAACCCCGGGTTTTAAACCAATCACTGCAGAAATCTTGTTTGAACTTGCCACACCCATTATATAAGTTACACTTGAACCATCCTAATATAAGTTTCACCAGTATATTTTTATATGCAGGTGATACCAAATAAAACCGTTTCCATTTATTTCATCTCATTTTTCCATTTCATTTACTATGCAGGTGAATCAATATTGATTTTTTTTTCACATTTGATAAAAATCTCCATTGAGTTTTCATTGTTGATTTTGATAAGACCGTAGATCAGCACCTTTGCACCTATCATAACAGCGTCTATTATCCAAACAATGCCATCAAATCGCATTCCGTATTCATAGCTTTTATACCATTAGCACTTAAACTTGAATAGTCATTTATACACGCCATTGTTATCCCACTCAAACACTGATCTTATCCCATCCTCCTATCATCTCAGTAGCGAGCCACGCATTCCATCAATTGTTTGATATACCTTGTCAAAACTTGATTGGCCATGTTATAACTGGTAGAGTGTGATCACATTGTTTTATGCATGACTAACCTATTGTCTTTACTTTCTACTTGTGAAACAAATCTCAACTTGTCTATTGTCAATTATATTATGTAGTTCAACTGTAAGGTATAATGTTCACCTTTTAATTGCACTCATCAAACTTGAGTCATTTTTAGCAATGCGGGATTTACGCTTTATGCAAGAGAATCTTACGCAGGAATAATGGTAATTAAAAAGCCAAGGAATTGATGTGTGACCCATTAATTTGTGGGTTTTTAGTTCTACTACTCTTGATTTAATTAATTTACTACGCATAGTAAATGTTACCAGTGCATCATTGACTCATGATTGTATGCTTTCCATGGAGGAACAAATGATTGCACCTAATACAAATACAGGTGAAACAAGCTATAAATTGGTAGGAACAAGATCTGACAAGATTCAATCAGAACTTTGGACCCGGAATCTGGACTAAATCAAATTTCTTGGGGTGGTTAAAGTTGGAATTGGGTATTGGTCCCTTCACTTGTGACCAGATTTTGTTTTATTCATTAGTAATATTCTGTTTTGTATTTCATTTACTATTTTCATTTATTATAGTAATATTCTAGTTTATATTTAATTTACCATTTTCATTAGAATTAACAACTGATTTTACCCCTACCTTATCACAAAAGAAAGAATATGAAATAAGATGTAATAGTGGGTAAGAATAAAATGTCTTGATAGTTTTTTAAAAGCTAATGATTGCGAATATCATAAAGAGACATGTATAAAACCCTGGAGTTGACTCAAGTTTAGGTTGGTTAGGGAGGTGCTGCAGGAAAATTTAAAGTGTCATCCCAAAAATACCAATATTTGAAAAAGGATACCAATCCTTGTATCATATCACCAAAATTTTGAGTCAAAGTGATATAAAAATTATGATTTTCCTCAAAACTTTTTAACATTTGACACAAATTTTCCATGGTTTTGTGGAAAAATTTCCAATTTTTACAATTTGATGGAAACTTTAAAGAGTTTTAAAAGTAGACCCACCAAAGTACAGAATTTTGCAAACGAAAAAAAATCCAAAAACAAAATAGGTTGAGTATCAGACAGTCTGCTTTAGCAACCCATGTTTGCAGCATGCCCCTACTGCAACTTTTGTACTAAGTAGCCCCTCCCCCGTTATCCCTTGGACAAGAGGTAAAAATAGATATCTCTTCTCAGTTTCAATTAAGAGACAATTTAATTCTGATGTTTTAAAGATATTCAATTGCAGATAATATATAAATGCACTACATTCATGTAGGAGCATGCAACTATTTATGGAATCGGTATTAAAGTATTTAGCAAAGATAGTTAAACACTCAATATTGATGATGCTACCCATTATCTCTATTATGAACAGTTTAATTAAAATTGATACCTTGATGTGTAAAGAAAAGTATTTTTAGATTCAAAATGTTGTGATTTTTAAGCTGATGTTGTACTTTCTTTATCCATTTCTTCAAAACCAATTGCACCTAATCTTTAAAGAATTTCTACTTGTAGATAGGAGAAACTGTCCATTCGTTTTGTTTTAAAGGAGCATGGTCCGATTGCCTCAACTTTTTTAAAACTTTTTGAGATTTTGGTACATGAATATTGCATATGTTTTTCTCATGACCCATGTGAAATTTCACGGCTGAATTATGTTCTGTTTTGGAGATATATATGAAAATGTGTCTAATTATGGTAACCATAATTAATTTTACACAGTAACGTATAGGAGGATCTGAAATACAAAATTGCCTGTAAAATCTAAACGGTTTGACTGATTTAGTTGAAATTTGAAACTTAAACCTCTTCAGTGGTCATCTTTCATATGACATTGGAAAGTAAATTGAGGACCCTAGAACCAGAAGGGGTTAAGTCACATTGAGTACAAACCAAGAAAATAGCACAAACACCATATCATTTGTGTTGTCTTGAATGGTATTGATGTATCTCGCAGTGACCCTTACACATGCTCTGATCATCAAATTACTACAAAACTTCTACAAAATGTAGAAATGAGAATTCTGTAGCAGGAAATTGACACAACTCAATTTTCAAGATTTTGTGACTTAACCCCCTTTTAGTTCTAGGGTCCTCAATTTTGGAAAATCGGACCAAGCTCCTTTAATGAATTGTTGAAATATGAGTTTTAGGTCATGAATTTGTCATTATTTGATCATGGTAAATCATGGATTTTTTTTCATGAAGGTTTATGAACCCCGATCCAAATTAAGATGAAGTTGCATTTGTCCAAAATCAGCAATGATAAGTTTGTTACAATTTTTCAGCTAAATAAACATAAGGTAGCAAACAGAAACTTTAAAAAAAAAGTGCTGTAACGGTGTGTTTCTATGATATTTGATATATGATCCAAACAGTAATTGAGCTCAGTTTCACACAAACTATAAAGTGTCAAATTGTTTGATGTTTGAAAATGGCTAAACATTTACTTCCATTATTTTGAAAGACACCTTTGCCACTATTATGTACTATGGGAAATCTACCAAAATGGTTCCTAACTAGGATAATGTACAGGGTTGTCTCTCCCCCTGTTTTTTTTTCTTTTTCTTTAGCTTGTTAATAAGTTTGTGCTTCTCCTTTTTTTCCTTTTTCAGCTACTTGGGCTAAACTTCATACAGAGATGCTTGGGGTTCAAGATCCCCATTTCATTTCTTTCATCTCATCCATGTTACAATACAATCCAGGTAAGTTTCACAATAAACCCGAAACTCCCTGAAACTCACAAAATCCCATTCCGCAAAATCAATAAAATCGTTCCAAGTCTGAATACGTCATAGACCGGAGTTAGCTATCACCATGAAATCTCTGCCATGGCAGTGCCTGCTCAGTGGCTTGACATAGTGACAATTGTTGCAGGAGGTCTGGGGTCGAATCACGGGGGAAACCACTCATTTTTAACATGTAAATTTCCGAGAAGATGTTAGGGTTAGGGTGAGGTGGATTATGATTTTTAATTGACTTAGAAGATGTGTCAGAGCTTGGACTTTAGTTTGCCTGTTGTTGAACAGACAATACATTGAATCAGATGAACTCTCTTTTGAAAATGTTTGTGTTATCTTTTCAGCTTCAATAAAGTCCCTGTAGCATAATATCAGCTGTCAAAGTTTGTGTTCACAATAGACTCCTTTAATTGTCTACAGATGTTAAGTAGACACAAGAAATAGGCAGTATTTTGACAAATTTTGTGAAGTTTTATAATTTGAAATAAAATCCAATATCTTTTTGATGCCTACACATATTATATTTGTCAAACCTGACAAAATAAAGCATTCTCCTTAGGAACAGGTGCTCCATGAATCATGTCCCGTTGACATGAAGTGTGAACGCCGCATCTCATATTGAATACAGTCACATGTATAGATATCATTTCCATTATACAATAAATATAGAACAGTCAAATTTTGCACCTAGTAGGCTTTCAAGAGATTTCTACAAATGTTCATCAATAAGCCAGTAGACTTTGATAGACATTGCTGAGTCATGTCATGAGGGACGGTGTTGTAGCACCTATGGGTGATAGGGAAGGGAGACGGGCTGTATTCAATGTTACATTGTAGAGCAAATTTGACAACAATGGGTGTTGTAATGGCAAAATGTTTTTAATGTCATACATAAGTAGGCAAATCATGCGTGCTGCTGAATGTGCCAAGACTCAAATGTGTTATTGTGTAATGGGGTTGAATGTGGTTTGTCTAATTTGAGGAAAATTGATTTTGGAGGCATAAATGTTTAAATAGGCCTGCACTTTTAATTTAATTCGGAGGGGAGTTAAAGAGCTGCAAGCTTTCCAACTGTTTTTCATCTTTGCTAATCAGAATATGAATGAGCCCAGACTGTATAATTAACAAAAGTCAAATGCTGAATTCTTCAAATATAAACTTCAACCAAGTGCAAAACTTTGATGAGATATCCGTTTTGACAGACACTCTTTCAATCCCCGCAAGTTTACAGACCAAGTTGATCTGTTTTTGCCTCAGCTTCTTTTACCTACCAGTACTTTTTCTAAATGTAACTTTGCCATTAGATGATAACAAATATTCTTGCTGAATTTATATATTCTTGTGATATAAAAGATTCCTCCAGAACATTTCTCTCTGCTAGTTTTGATAAAGCTATTAGAATGCTAATATTAAGTCGAACATAAGAAAGGACAGTCCACTTGAAATTGAAGTAGTTCACAAAACAGCTAGAAGTCTGTTAACAAGTAATGGTCAACTGGTCAAGCACTATCATAGTGCGTTAACAAGTAGTGGTCAACTACTCAAGTGTTATCATATTTCTACTCGGACATTGATATGGACATCTTAATATGGGGGAGATGAATAACCTGCGGCATTGATTACATAAGCCATGTTCACACGGCATGAATGTAGGCAAGGTAGCTTGTGGTCAACTACTCAAGTGTTATCATATTTCAACTCGGACATTGATACGGACATCTTAATATGGGGAGATGAATAACCTGGGGCATTGATTACATAAGCCATGTTCACACGGCATGAACGTAGGCAAAGTGGTTTGCCTGTATGCAGGTAGCTTCTTCTGTTGATAAAGAAATTTAAAGGTAGCTACAATCTTAAATGAAACAGCAAAACTAAACCAGCAAAAGACAGTTGATTAAAGATTGGTGTTAGGTAAATTCAATGTGGATGCAAGAAGGGTGTGCGGATGAGTATTTGGTGTTTTTTAAGCAATTAAAGCAATACTACTATAAGATTTTGATAACAAATGTTTTATATTAAAAAAACCCATAAAGTGAAGGAAAGTGACTATCTCAAAAGGGTTTTCAAGTGTATTTTGTCCAAAGAATTTTGTTGCCACTGAAAAATAGATAAAAAGCACATGCATGCTTTCCAATACTTATACATGGGAAAATAAATTCGGGATCCCGAATTTAATTCAACAAATAGCATTTGAGCCAACCATTTAGAGAGTATTAATATCTACCCAAAACAGACCAATAAGCTAAACAAAATCAAAAGTCATGGGTGAAAGGGGGCGCACCATTTTAAACACTTTATATTATTGCTTTAAGGTATTACTACTGTTGTGCGTATCATGTTACAAGCAGTTTCCAGCATTGAAGACTGCTCATATTTAAAAGATATAATACCTTGCTGAATGAAGGGTACTACAATGGCAATTTAGTGGATTCATATCGCTGATTCTCAATGCCCATCAAATGTCCAAGAGTCAGAAGCTTATGTCATTAACCTAAGATTACAGATAAAGTATTAAAATAGGTCATTTTTAGTCAGATACCAACTGTCACTGGCACAAACAGACAGGGAAGATCAAGGAAGAGATGGGAAGATGACATCATTGTTGGCACCACCTTCCACAAGGCATATTTGGAAGCGCAAGATAGGAATAGATGGTCTGAATTTGTTCGAGGAGCCAACGTCCTATGGGACATGGTGCATAGATAGATAGATAGATACCAACTGTTGCCAAAATATGAGCACAGCTTTTGTTGTAGCATTTCTCATCCACACACCCACTCAACTTCAGAAGAATTGTCTCTTGTGTTCTGTACTTTAAGCCCAAATGTATGTACATTTCACAAATTTTCAAGTAATTTGTTTCATGGATAGTATCATGGACTGGTGTGATATCCAACAATTTCAACTTAAATCTCAAGACACTCCTCTATGATGGATCTTCTTAGCCCCAATAGAGGAAGGTGTGATGAATTCTTGCCTGCATCCTTCACATCTTGGTAGCTCAGCTCTTTTAGTTTCCTGGGAATATATCTTGAGGCTTGGCATTATGCTCATTTGCGTTTCCTAGTTATGATACTGATTCATTTTGACAAACCTAATTTTGATCTTTGATATTAGTTTGTTTATTTATTTACAAATACTGTTTTACATGACTTTTCTCAAGAAAGGCTAGAATAATGCAATTTTGTAATTTATTTTTTTATATTTCAAGTTTGTTGGATAATTCTACTTGTAACAAAATTCTTTTACACTTGAAAAGTAAAAATTGGAATACTAGGCAAACAGTGATGATTTCTTTGTAACGTGAGTGCACAAAGATTTCAATTCCCGTTGATTGCATGCTTGAGGCAGCGATATTAATGCTGTAACCGACCATTCCCCATGATGGGACTTATGACTTGAAGGTAGAAGGCATGCAGATGCTCGGTTCAAAATCATCTTAAGAAATCCCTGTTTCATCAACAATTTAATGAAATACTTTGGGATTGTGCAATCATCTTGGGAAATTAAGGTGGGGTAACTGATTTCCTCTGTTTCTCCTACGTTCCGTTCTCTTGGGTTATCAGCTTATTCTGTTTGTATATGTGCCACTGTATATAGCATTTTTCAAATTGTTTTTAGATTTGTTGAGCATATATTTTGCTCTCAGTGAATAAATGAGACCATATAAGATTCCATCTCAAATGAGCTATATGTGAAATAAATTGCAGTGCCTACCAACACAGAGTAGATCAGGCTTAGGGGAGGTAACATCAATGGCATGTTATAAAACAGACACCATTCAATCACAAATGAAGTCCATTTTATATCAGATATTTGATGAAGGACCAAAACCTAAAAGGTACATTTTCAAACTGATTAATAAACTTCTCAACTTGTTCAATATCTTCACATAAAAATGACAAAACTTAATTAAACAAATGTGTTATATTTGCGTTATCAGGACACCATATTTTGATCATTTGTAACAAGATTGAGATTAGTTGTATTTACAATAGTATTATTACATTTCAGATTATAACAGTTTTGTTCCAATTCCCATGAATGTACGACACTCGGGAATTCTTCCAGAATTTCCTTTTTTGCTGCAGGGAAAGGAAACGACAAGAATTGCTTTCTCCTTGTCCTTTTCTCAAAGTCTGCATATTCTCTTTCCTCCTTCTTTTCCGCTTTTACAATAATGTCGTGATGAAATGTGTAAAACACCTGAAGTAGGAGCAACATAACGCTACCCAGGTAACATAACTACGTTTGAATTTCAATATCGCCGAGATTGTACTGCCTCAGGCTTCGTATATAACATAGCATTCCCAATGAATTTAGAGTTGCCTGTTGTTTATATGGAAGGCAGAAACTGTATAAGTGTGATAAACATAGCAATCAAGCAATTCCCATTCCGTGAAGACCGTTTAGTACATAGGGAATTTCCCTTTTGCCTACAGGAAACGAAACAAACGTAAAGAGAGAATCATGACATATTTCTGAGCAGGTTGTGTGTATTCCCTGGGCTTGATCATTTCATGTTGTAGCTACTGATGTGTTAAAGCAAAATGTAATTTGCTAAAGTGATATTAATTTTGTACAGAATGTATCTTGTATTCCATTTAGTTAATGGAATGGATCAAGCAAATGAGAATTGGAAGAGCTCAGTGCTAAGGGGGTCAGGTTGCATATTTGGTTAATATTTCTTCGCTTTTAGCTATGACACAGATATAATATATAGGTTTAGTGGAAGGGAAAATATGTCTTTATGCATGGCTTATATTTTTTTCTTTTTTCGTTATTAAGCATGGACATTGGACAAAGTTGCAGCCAATGCTGTTTTAGTACATTGATGATAAGTCAAGTTTGATAATTTTATGTCTTGATTCACTTTTAGCATTTTGCTTATAAATTGCTTAATGTATTTTGAAAATTGTTAATAACATTGGAACAAATTCCCTGTTATATAGCTCAAAAGACCAGTTTTGTGTTTTGAATAATTTGATATATTTCAGTCTATTCTTGTTCAAAATCTTTAAGCTATTGAATACTACAACAAGAGATTATATTATCCTGTTTCAAATTCTAAACCATTCAAACTATTAAGGTTTTTCCATATAATGACAATTCATGGATATTTGAAGAGGTATTCCGATGTATTTTTTACGATTCTATTTGTAAATCAAAAGACAAAAGCACACTTAAGAAGATGGGTCAGACCTAATTTATCGTAGCAATCATTTATAGTAACCATAAGCATGCAAATCAGCTGAAATGCTTCACACATTATCAGTGAGCATACCAGAGTTTACTTGATCTGTTTGTCATTTTTTCTTCCTCAAGGAAGATTTTATCCAGTTTTGTGTGCTGTAGATTTCTTAAGTTAGAGATAAAGAATCCTTGAGCAGCCGGTTTGTGGCCTTTGTTGAATCACATGTTGAATAATAACTGAGCTTTATCAGTTGAATCACCCAGTTGCCCCTTGTGGGTCAATAGTTTGATATACTAAAGGGTATATGTGTCCGCCGCGGCAAAAGGGTGCAGTTTTCAGCTCCTACATGTTGCTCATTGTAGCATATCTGATGCATACATACATCAGATATGCTACAAGGAGCAACATGTACGAGCCGACAACTGCACCCTTTTGCCGCGGCGGTCCACATATAAATATGTCTGCTTTGAATGCTTATCTACAATCTGGTCTCAATATGCTTCAAGAAAATATGATTGTGGACCATAATTTAGGGCCCCAATTACATAAAAGCATTTTAAAGATGCTGTAAGTTGTTGAATTTTAAAACTTTTTGTTGGAACCACAAATGAATAAAATTAAATGCTGTCCTCTTTTGGGACCCCATAATTATAAACATTAGCATCGGAGACCTTAACCTTTGCAACAGTAATTTGTTGTACAAGATATAAAAATCTTAAAGTGGCACTTCTATTTGCAATTTCCCTTTGTGACAATAACAAATGGTCTCCCAAAAGACCTTTGATTATGGATTGGTCCAGGTAAGGCCAAGAGAAGATATCATGTGTTTCCCATTATGCATTGCTTCCTGTGGGATTGTTTGTATGGGAATGCATGATGGGATACACATGATATCTTCTCGTGGTAGGGCCTACTCTGTGACATCATCAGCCACCTGTCATGTGACCAGTGCAAAGAATCAAATGCCTTTTGAAGGCCATTAATTATTATTGCAACGCTGTCAAGTTGTAAATATAAGTTCCGGTTTTAAATTTATTTTGATATCATTTTTATTACTGCTGGATAAGGAGATGCCACCATAGTTGGTTGGTTAGTGTGATTACATTTGTTGGTGTGTATACTAGCGTGCTTTAGAACTTTAAAAATGTCCTGGAAAAAAAAAAAAATCAAACATGTTTAAGCTTTCCACATGATTCAAATATCCTAAGGGTACTCTCACTGCTTAGGTTATTGAAATATTTTTTCCTAAATGTGGATGGACATGTGAGCATGCATCAAATGATGGCAGTGTTATAGTTGTGCGACCAGTGTCAATGAATCCAATCCACTTAGTGCTATCAATCATCATAAATCATATCCCCTTAGATGTGACACAAGGATGAGCATGGATGGTTTCTCCCACATGCTACACCGCCTCGTTCCACACTAAATACGGGTTAGCCATTAAAGTGAACCAAAATACATACAATATTATCAGCACAACAATACACAATTAGTAATGATATTTGTAATAGTTTAATAATGAACGTATCGGTGATGGACAGATGAGACACAGCTGTTTCATGCCAAAATAATACGTAACCATGGCAACCAGGATCAAAACATAAGATGCTGTGTATCAAGCAAGTGCTAATTAAAGGTATATCGTTAACCATCCTTTCTCACTTCCCGAACACCTAATAAAAGTAGTTAATAAGGGCTTGCAAACTTTTGCGTTGATGATGTGTGAAAATGACACGGATGGTTTTACGAGTGCGTCAGTTGGAGTATGCGAGTGATCACCCTGAGAGTAGCCAGAGGGTCTGTTTGGAAGGTATACTATGGACTTGTGGTATGCCTGGGCTATGCACAAGGAAGGCTCGGAATAAGTGAAACTTAAAGGCAAGGCATGCCAAGACATGACTTGTATTGAGTCCAAGTGCAAATTCACTACTTAAGCTATATGCTTAACTCCCACTTTGCCAGCACAGAGCCGATGAGAAATTTGAAAGAAAAAAGTTTCTTTTAAGCCTCCTCATTGTGTGTTTTATGACTAAATTTGATATTAACTAGCCTAAATGGTTTCATATGTGTTCAAACTTGCTTGAAACATTTGAGTTTTTGACAAAAATGTTTATACAAGGGTAGCTGGAAAATGTTCCCATTTTTATGGGTTTGGGTCATGATCCCACTTGCTCCAAAAATTACTGAGGTTGTTTAATTTGTTCAACTTTGAGATGATGTTGTGACTCACATGTTGTACAAACATACTCATGGGTTTTATGAATTAATACGAGTCAATTTGGATGCGGAATTGGATTGTTATCATTATTCCTGTTCATGATGTGATGATGCCTCAAGTGCTCTGTGATAGCCTGGGGTGATGTTTTGCCTCGTACAGATGGGGTAACAATGGCAAAGTTGGATTAAATTTGCCCCCATTTTTCTATATCATAACCATATGCAGCACTTTATGACTGATACATAATATGTTGGATTGAGAGAGTGAATCCTCTTCACTGCATCATCAAATGGGTTAGGTAGACAAGCAATACTTAGCTTTTAAATCCTCTCGGAAAACTTCTCAACACAACTCCTTCCTACTAACTTGAAAACTTGATTTTACAAGTTTTGTTTTCTTTTTATTAGCTGTGTTTTTATATCTAATGTTTATGTAAATTTGTTTAAACATTTATCACATTCAAGGAGATTGAATTAGGCTAAACACAATTATATTAGTAAGTATGGATATAATGTTAGTTAGAAGTGAAGCACTTACTAATGGAGCCATGAATTGAAGTGTCCCAGTTTAACAATTCAAAGTTACAAGATTTATATTTATCTAAATCTTTTAATCTTTGGCTTTTATTGGTATTATCAAAATAAAACCAGTTAAAAAACTGTGAAAATATCATGCTATTCAGGTTTTATATGTAGAAATTGCTGTTTTAAATTGATTATTTCCCAAATACTGCTGAATTATACATACTTGAGTGCAATTATGAGGGTATTATAAACACTTTAAAACAGTTGTTTGTTTCATACTTCCTTAGTTAGATGTTATGGAATCAGTTTTAACCTACTTTCTACTCTAACAATTAAAGGGTAAAATGAGAATTATTTTTACATGATATTTAAAATAAATGGTGGCTCATTTTTTTAAAATAGCAAATTGAATACAACAGGTTAATTTTCTACCTCCCTGTTAACTTTGCCTGACATTTTTACGCATTTTTCATCTGCAAGTGTTTTTAGCTTAATATAATTGATATGCATTTTTTCTGTTGTTTTCAGGTGACCGCATCAGCGTATGGGATGCCTTCCAACATCCTTTCTTAGCGCCAGAGATTGCTATAAGATATTTACTACCACCATCTCAATCAGGTAAAAGTTATATCAAAGCTGTTCTGATTTTTCAAAATTTTCTTTTTCCCCTCCCATTTTACTCATCTCTTTCAACTTTGCCCATTTGTCTTTTCCTATATTTTTTATCTGACAAAACATCCTTGACAACCTAATTTAACTGGAGGGTAAACTGGTGGGAGGACTCTGATCCTTATTCTCTCCATACAGCTATTGGTTGAAAGAGGCTTAAATGTTTCATAAGCAAAAATGATAGTGAATACTAATCAGTAGGTACTCTGTGTTCCCATATGACATCTTAATTACACTCCCGCTCAAAAGTGTTTGCGCACGCTTAAATATTACGTAAATGATGAATGGTTCTCGAGACATGGTAGGTTAAAGGTTTTGTGCGCAAACACTTTTGATCTGGAGTGTAACTATATAATAGATTATAAGACCAAAATTTTCTCGGCATAAATGTGAAAATTCTTGTCAGTATACAGAGTTTAGACTCTTGAGTATTAAAGAAAATAATATTCAATTTTGTCTGATATTAATTTCCTATTTGTCTAGATATGTACATTTTTTTTACAATACCATTTGAAGTACCTTTAGGTCTGAAATGTTCTTGTATTCAATAAGTATGAAGACCAAGGCATGAATCTCTAATTTTCACCTAGGAAACTGATATCATGAGGTATAACATTCCATAAGATGAATTAAAAATGTAAATGAAGTTAATCCATTCATATTAATCCAACAAATTTGCTTAAAACACAGTTATAACCTCATTAGTGAAGAAACAATAAACCCAGTATTTCCCGTTTGGAGCTGAACAGCGCCAAGAGGAATGACAGATTGATGATCTATTTTAAAACAACAAAGGATAACATCTTGTGTATTTAGTTTCCTATTGGGAAAGCAGGTTTCATAAGTCAACTCCCATGCCAGTTTTATCCTCTCGTTCAAAAATCAGAAAGATAAAATTTTCAACCATTTGTGTTACTATTCAGGAGTGAAATGCAAAATTCAGGTTATCATATATACCATTTGTGGATATCAAATAGGTAAACATTGTTTTTCCCTTTTTTTGTGAGTAAATATGTTGATGTTTTCTCTCCAGAAAGTACAATCAAGTTGTAATTCACTTAGGCAGCTTTCCCCCAAATAGATTGAGGCAATAGTTTGGTAGATATAGGAAGACCCTGCCTGGCCTGATTTCCCCTTGGATGTCATAATGGCCAGGAGGGATGCATCTCATTGGATCTAATCACACTTTTCTGTTTTAGTCTCAAGTTCTATGTTAGTTGCTCTAAACAGGTCATGTTACAACCCATGTTGTATTTTGAGGATGTGATGTTGAGAATTGCTGCCAAGTAGGGGTTTTATAGGACATCAAGAGGCTCTTTGTTTCTTGTTGAATATTCAACAGATACGTTTACCAAATTCATATAGGTGTGAAATGTTCTTTTATTTAATGGTTTCAGATATGAGACCAAGGCATGAAACTCTAATTTTCACCTGGGAAACTGGTTCTAGGTGGTATAACATTCCATAAGATGAATTTAAAATGAAAATGAAGTTGATCCATTCAAGTTAATCCAACTAATTTGCTTAAAACGCAGTTATAAGTTCATTAGTGGAGAAACAATAAACCCAGTATTTCCCATTTGGAGCTGAACAGCGCCAAGAGGAATGGCAGATTGATGCTCTATTTTAAAACAACAAAGGATAACATCTTGTGTTTTCAGTTTCCTATTGGGAAAGCAGGTTTCATAAGTCAACTCCCATGCCAGTTTTATACATCTCGTTCAAAATTCCAAAATCAAAAAGATAAAATTTTCAACCATTTGTGTTACTATTCAGGAGTGAAATGCAAAATTCAGGTTATCGTGTATATCATTTGCAGAAAATGATATCAAATAGTTAAACATTGTGTTTTTGTGAGTAAATATGTTGATGTTTTCTTGCCAGAAAGCACAATCAAGTTGTAATTCACTTAGCAGATTCTCCCACATAGATTGAGGCAACAGTTTTGTAGATATAGGAAGACCCTGCCTGGCCTGATTTCCCCTTGGATGTCATAATGGCCAGGAGGGATGCATCTCATTGGATCTAATCACACTTTTTTCTGTTTTAGTCTCAAGTTCTATGTTAGTTGCTCTAAACAGGTCATGTTACAACCCATGTTGTATTATGAGGATGTCATGTTGAGAATTGCTGCCAAGTAAGGGGTTTTATTGAACATCAAGAGGCTCTGTGTTTCTTGTTGAATATTCAACAGACACGTTTACCAAATTTAGGTCTGAAATGTTCTTGTATTCAAGTATGAGACCAAATAAGGCATGGATCCCTCTAATTTTCACCTGGGCAACTGATACCATGTGGTATAACATTCCATGGGATAAAATAAAAATGGAAATGAATTTGATCCACTCAAGTTAATCCAACTAATTTTCTCAAAAAGCAGTTATAACTTCATTAGTGAAGAAACGATAAACCCAATATTTCCCATTTGGAGCTGAACAGCGCCAAGAGGAAAGGCAGATTGATGCTTTATTTTAAAACACCAAAGGATAACATCTTGTGTATTCAGTTTCCTATTGGTAAAGCAGGTTTCATAAGTCAACTCCCATGCCAGTTTTATCCTCTCGTTCAAAATTCCAAAATCAAAAAGATAAAATTTTCAACCATTTGTGTTACTATTCAGGAGTGAAATGGAAAATTCAGGTTATCATATATAATATCATTTGCAGAAAGTGATATCAAATAGGTAAACATTGGTTTTTTGTGTGTGTGTGTGAGTAAATATGTTGATGTTTTCTTTCTAGAAAGCACAATCAAGTTGTAATTCACTTAGCAGCTTTTCCCCACATAGATTGAGGCAATAGTTTGGTAGATATAGGAAGACCCTGCCTGGCCTGATTTCCCCTTGGATCTCATCATGGCCATGAGGGATGCATCTCACTGGATCTAATGACACTTTTTCTGCTAAGTCTTAAGTTCTGCGTTAGTTGCTCTAATCAGGTCATGTTACAACCCATGTTGTATTTTGATGATGTGATGTTGTGAATAGCTACCAAGTAAGGGGGTTATTTACCAAATCCATTTTAACTATCAAATGGAAAGATAATTCTCAAACATATTTTGTGTAATGTTTATGAGACCTTTAATCTATCATGCATTTCTAGATAGACTTTGCAATAGATTTTTATAGAAAGGAAAGTTTCTCTGAAGTCATGAGCTCCAACACCTGAAATCAACAAACACTTGTAGTATCAAGCAGTGTTGTAGTGCATATTATACATGGTTTATACTTTGATCAACATCAAATAGGCGGGCATCTTCACTTCGTGAATTGATACAGATAGGGGCGTGCGTAGCTGAACACAGCACAACTGCAGGAGGCGCAGCGCGTGTTGTATGTGCGACTTGCGCATCAGCATCTTCGGTGCGCGTGTAAGTTGGATTATGTTTACTTGTAGATGAAGAAAAGCTTCTTATTTCCCGCCTATCTAGTGTTGATCAAAGTATAGAGGTGAAGTAGTGATATCTATCTTTCCCGAGGTACTGGCTATGTGACTATTATCCTGAGGCCACAGGCCGAAGAGATAAGTCTCATAGCCAGTACCGAGGGATAATAGATTGCACTACTTAACCGTAGTAGGCCTATTTGATTTATTACATCTCATTGTGGCTCTGGGAATGATGTTGTAGGGTAAGTAGTAACAGAAAACTACCAACTGAGAAGTTATTGAAACAAATTACTTCTTGAATATTAATGAATAATTAATCGATTCTCCTTATAGTTGATTTCTTCACACTTTATGTTTTTCTTAACTTTCTTGGATTTTATTTTGTGAGATCCTCTCATTTGTGCTTGGCGTAGAATTGCTCAATTGAATTGATCTGATAAATTTGCTCGGTAAATGGATCTAGATTACGGATGTTTCTCTCAGTTCTGATTTTGAGCATATGTTCAGATTCAAATAATGAGAAAATGAGGCATTCTTGTTAAAAGCTGTTGCACCATTTCTCGGGATATTGTGATAAAAACTGTGTCTCAGGGCAGCCAATTTTGATTCATTTACTGTTAGCAAGCATTTTGATTTTCATTTATACAAAAGATATACCCTGGCAGATACATATAGGAGTCCCTCAACC
Source organism: Ophiothrix spiculata (assembly GCA_000969725.1). Lineage (NCBI taxonomy): Eukaryota > Metazoa > Echinodermata > Ophiuroidea > Amphilepidida > Ophiotrichidae > Ophiothrix > Ophiothrix spiculata. The sequence continues at coordinate 9,623 of JXSR01S027542.1, read as the reverse complement.
GGATGCACATGCACTTTGTGTATTGACTCGGTGCCTTTTATTGTTTTTAAGGGCATTTAACCTGCAGCAGCCCCTTGTGCTATTACCATATACACTTAAGGAAGGGGGAGAGAAATCTGGAAAAAACTGGGGCACACCCTGAGGGTAGAATGATTGCAATGAATTACCCCCGGCCTGGTTATCATCTTTCACCCCAACCCCCCGCCCGGCTCACTTTACGAGAACTTCATCAGCGTGTATTGTATGGAAGATATAGGTTACATTTATTAAGTTAGTACTGTGTTACATAATTGAAAGTGTTTTGGTTAAGAAATGGTAATTTTGTTAAAGGGGCATTTAAAATGTGAAATAATGAAGGTTTCTTTTTTTTATAAATTACAGAAACCTCTTCTACTGCTGTTAAATTTAGCCCATTATTTAGTGGTTGTGGAATGAATGACAAAGGTCCATATCTTGATTATCAATATATTTGAAAAGTCATTTATGCATAGATACGTCTCCACTTATACACTGTTGTTTGTAATTCCATACATAAACAAATATTTCACTTTGAGAAAGTTTCAATACCTGTAGAAAGATGCCATTGTAATTGCCAGCACGTCCTGATCAGTAGGACAGCCAGCGGCCTTTTGCGTCAAATTATTAAACATTACGCGATGTCCCGCGTAGCCTTACGCAGCAGTTTTGGCAAGCAAAAATAACCCAAAAATGTAAACATTTTTCAAAAATATCGTTTTCGAATTTGCATTCTTGAAAACAGACGCTCTGAACGGGATTATGTTGCAAAAACTTCAAATTATATGGTTATTTAAAATCATTTAGATTGAAGATGTTTTAATACTTGATCATAACACTTTTGTCCCAAATTTACTCCAAGAAAACTTCACAGAATTACCTTCAAAACCGATCCAGCCGAACTGCGTTTCATCTTTAATTTCAAAACTACGAGGTGCCCACCTCTGAATTTCAGGAAATATAAAGATCTTTTGCTGATCTACAACCTACTCTAATTAGTTTTTCCAAAATCACGTTGGATATTTGACAAGAAGGGATTTTGTAGATATTTAATTGATTCTCAATATCATGTCGCTATTTTTACCCCATCAACCTATACTTCTTAATTTTGGGCGATCGCGTTTGCGTAATTAAGAGGGTAAACGCATAAAATCTTCCGCGTTGCGCTACTCCACGCGGTTTTTCTAATAATCGCGCAGAGGAAATTACGCGTTTTACTCTCAAAGACAGGTAAAAATGGCCGTAAAATGTATTAATCGAAGGCTTATGTTATGATTATTTATTGTTAATTTCATGCTTTCATGGAGGGTGCCCATGTCTGGAAATAGGCGGCTTTTATTAATCAAAGTTTGTTCTAATGAATTAAAATAATGTTGAATACTGTAGAGTGTTGGATATTTTTCTATTCAAAGAACAAAAATGTAAACAAACTTTTTAGTTTCAAGTCGTAATTTTACAACAAAAACTTTGGATGAAGATTTTACAATTATTACTGAACAATATTTGTAAAGAAAATATGTATTTGAAAGAGTATTTCAAGAACTTTAATGTGATAACTTTAGAAATCAATGTCGATAAATAGAAATGTTTTTATTGCTAGAAGAAAATATTTCAAAATATCGCGGGAAACAGCATCATCTTCGACCCCAAAAGTTCGCAGTTCAGAGCTGCAAAGTCCGCGTGTTTAATAATTTTGTCGGCACCCTTTGATCTCGCGTTTTGGCTGTCCTAGTGAAAGAACTATTAAGATGATTCAGACCCCCGATGAAGTAAAATGAGATACGTATCATATAGCATTCCACAGTATCCTAATTAATTATCAATTTCCAAATAATTTTGTTGAAAGTGTTGCCCCTCATTTCCAAATCTGTTGCTGAAAATCATGAAAACGGTAGTTTGAGGGAAAATAAACTATTGGTTGAATTTCTTTCTTCAGCTTCAGACAACACCCTGTAAAAAGGATATTTCACCCAAGGCAACCTTGTTTTTGACTCACTTTTGTAAACTCCAACCACCAGAATAACAATAGACCACTTTTGTAATGAAGTCACAGTAATCATTTACTAGTACTTCAGTTCTTGGGTTATCATATTTCAGCTTCGTATCTTATTACCACAATTTTGAACTTGTTAAGATGTTTGTAAATTTTTAAAGATACAACTACTTGATGTAGAATATCATTACTTATAAATAACAAGTTTGAAGTAGAATGAATATTTCAGAGGGGATAACTTTTAGGTCGTACATCCCCCTCTCCCCAAACAAAACACTTCCCATTATTCTTGTATTAAGAGATTTGCTCTTGGCTTAAATAATGCTTAAATTGTTAGAAATAGCACTATTTCTTGAATAAGTTGGGTCTATCAACATGTTATTGCCTTGTTGGTTGTATATATGCTTCAGGTTATATATCCAATTTGTTGAATAGTGTCATCAAGTTATTCATTGAAACTGGATACGCATATTGACATCTGAGAAAGTTGGCCTATATTCTGGCTTGATGAACAGAACAAATTATATGATAATTTGGACCATACTATTTTGATAAAGCTACCAATTATTAAATAAGAGCCCAAGGCCACCTAGCTAAAAATGACATTGCATTGTCTAGATGTATGTGACCTACATAACTGTATTGTTTCCCCACAATTTTTTTTCTCAGTTTCCCCACACAATTTTTCAATTCCCATTTGTCCTTCTGCCTCTCCCCTTACCAATGCTTACAAGAGGACAAGGGACTATAGGCATTTTAATGCCTATGGATTAAAAAAAACCTTTTATCTCCATCTGTTATACCATTGTATCGTCAGGGAAGTTGAAAGTAGCCGCATACAACTTGAAAATTGTGAAATTTAAAAGCAATTAATGTAATAAGTAATGTTGTCTACTGGCAAAATTCATGTTATATTTGGAAATTGAAAGTGCTTTAAACTGTCAAATTTCTATTTTATTAGATATGATTGTCTATTAGTACAATTTTGGTACTTACACAGCTGGAAGGTAATTAGATCATAAATATGGGTCGTTGGTTTATGAAAGTTGACATATTGTAAATGTAAAGTACTTTGTTCCTGTGATTTGGTTACCATTGATTTGTGACATTTACTCATAAATGGGTTATCTAAAGTTGAAAGCACATATTGCATGTGATACACATAAACCCTTCTGGAAAAGTACATTCTACTATTGTGGAATTCAGACTATGTGGCCAGTATGTATTTTGAATATTATTGACCCATTAGTTGTATCTGTCTTGTGTATTGTGGGTTTAAAAGATGAATTCCTTTCAGAATAAGCTGTTTGCATTTTAACCACAATATACTGATGTGAAATCGGTTCGTCTATTAGGCAGACTGGGCAGACTGAGCAGACTGGCCTGCAGACTGAGCAGACTGGCCTGCAGACTGGCCTGCAGACTGGCTTGCTTGATACATTCGGCAGACTGGAACTGGTTTGCTTATGACATTCGGCAGACTGGTTTGTTTTTGATCTCTTTCAGACATTCAACAGTGGTAGTCTGTTTCAGGAGACTTGTTTTTCCAGGCAGACATCTCCCATTTTATGCAACATACAAGATTCAAGTGTGTGAACTTTCTTTTGATTTGTAATCTG
>JXSR01S027541.1:31618-45055 GCA_000969725.1 Ophiothrix spiculata | reverse complement strand
ACCCGAGTTCCGCAGGATCTGAAGGTGACCCTATGTGAGACAAAAAATTGACAAAAATGGGTGAAATGATACCCTATCTAAGACTAAGAATATACCCTATCTATCATTGATTTTCAGAATAAAATAATTTTAAGTTTTGTAAAATTTGCATTATTTGAACATTTTGAGATAATTTTATGATAGTTTACAGAGAAGTACTGTCAAATATGTTGCTTTAACTTGATCATATTAAGCTTAATTGCTTCAATCAGATGTAAAATGCTTTTTTGAATAAACACACAGCGAAATTTGATGCAATAAACAGAGAGGAAACATTTTTACCTGAGGGAAATTTCCCTCAGAATAAGATCAATGAATTCATATATTTCAAGACAGATAGTGTAACAATTGTTTGGGCTTCTATAGCTTATTAGATTCAGTCAAAACTTCACTTGCATGATATGGAGGAATGGAATGGAATATAATATATATTTGTTTGTTTCAACATGTTTTGCGTAATCTAAAATATCTGTTTTTTAATCAAAGTTCCAAGTGAATATGTCATATTTTTTACTTGAATCATATGTGATTATTTATGCAGCATTTAAAAATATTTTGCTAAAAGGTTCTAATTGCTTGAACTTTGTTTTAAACTTTTTGAGATTTTGGTACCAGAATTTTGCTAATTTTTTCTCATAATCCATGTGATTTTTTTACGACTAAAGCATGATTTGTTTTACTCATATCAACAAAACAAATCATGCTTTTGTCATAAAAAAATGACATGGATTATGAGAAAAATGAGCATTATTATGGTAACCATATTTAATTTACACATCGAAGTAGAGGCAGCTATGAAATACATGATGGCACATAAAATGAAAACGGCCAGGCTGATTCAACTGAAATTTGAAATTTAAACCTCTTTAGTGATATCTTTCTTACCAAGTTGAAAAATTGGACCAAGTCTTTTAAATTACGAGTCATTTTCTGATGCAATACATCCCTGAAACCATAAAAAGAAGAATGGTCATAACTGAAAGCTCAAAAATCAGTAGAAAGTTTTATTCTGAAATTGTTTTTTCCCAGTGAGTTTTAACCCTTTATAAAAACACTAACTGATGGAGTTGCACCACATTAATTATTCATGAGGTAAAAACTGATTACTGCCTTATAGTAATTTTGAAAGAATATGCTTATTTTATTTATGACAACTGGTAAAACTGTCATATGTTTTTATATTTCTTCTGAAATTTAGCATCAACTCAGTATGTATTTAAGTATTACTTCAAATGGTATATGTTTGGTTCAAAAAACCTAGATAAAATTCAACAAAAGGCAGCTACTATGAACACACCCAGAAGCACCTAATTTTTCTAATGGCTGCTCTTGGGCACTCCAAGAATTTTAGATAGTCTCCAAATTTCTCTGATAATCAACATTAGGGGGAAGTTATTAAAATCAGTGCATTTAACATGAAACATATTTATTTATTTTACATGGCCTTTTTGGGTAGATAAGAAAACAGAACCTCTAGTGTTTCAACATATGGTGTGAAATCCTTTCATATTGTTTGCATGATTAGCCCAGATTTAACTGCTTCGAGTTCAGTTTGGGTAAATCTTAATTACAAGAAATAAATGTGTAACAGAAAACAATTGACAAAATTAGATCACAAACTGATGTTATTGTTACCAATTTTTTTCACAGGAGAAAAAAGTAGAATATTAGCGTTTTCTTGAATTAGATGCATTTTGAATTTTTAATGTTTAATTTAATTAAGCATATCATGTTCAAAGAGCTTATTCAATAATCTAGTTTATATTGAGAATTTCCCTAAGCCAAACTTTTCTCTTTGAAAGTTAGTAAAATAGATATTGTGACATTTTGGTGTATTTTGGCACTACATAAGTTTTGAAGTATACGAAAAGCAGAATAAAAAAACATTTGGAAGTGGTACTCTCTAAATGTAAAACGAGTGGAAAGAGTGAAAATTCACTCAAAAAGGAGTGAAGGGAGTTAAACGCAGGACAATCCGTTTTCTTGTGGAAAATTTTCACTCTAAAATGAGTGTGAAAGTTAAATTTTCACTCCCAAAAGAGTGGAAGATTATCATCAAAAATTCCCTTTTACTCCTTTTATAGTGTTTTTCCACTCAAAAACGTATTGTCCTGCGTTTAACTCCTACAACGAGTGGAAATTCACTCTTTTACATTTAGAGAGTACATACTGTCTTTAAAGATATAGATCCTCCCTCCTCAAAAATAAATGAATAAATATATTGCATCTCTACCATTTTTATTATGATTTGAATTGGTAATGATAATGATAAAGATATGCGTGTTTAACACGGATATATAGGGGGATTCTGGACTTCTTATACCCGCCTGTGTAATGGCTTCATCAGCCATGGGGCTCAAATTTGGGGTTTGGGGTTAACTCAAGACAAGCTGAATCTCTACCATCCACAAGCAAGAGCTATATTTGTTATTGCGCCCCCCTATAATTTTGTTATACCTCCGCCCTGAAACTTCTTGACTTATTTTCTACAAGCCATGTGCTTATTTTAAAACCATTTTTGTGAAAATCGGACCTAGGGTTGGGACGTGGCGTTCCGAAATAGGACGCTTGGTCAAAAGAATAACCGAACAAAAACTGTTTTTTAATGGGAATTACACACAAATTGTGGTTTTTGCTTTCAGGATACCCTTCCACTTTGTTTTATGTAATTTATTTGATTTATTTGGAGCAAGAACATGTGTAAGCATACTTTGACACACATTATTGCTAAAAATACAACTTTTACTTGAAAAAAATAGCGAAAAACTACGATTTTGGCGATTGTTGGTGATTTTTGCGATTTTTGACTGACGTCACTGTGACGCCCTACAAGGTCCGATTTCAATTTTTTTGGTACTAATGGACTCGTGAGTGTCATAGCTATCCACCAGTACCCTACACATGATGTTTTGTCAATTGGTTTCCGAGATCGGAAGGGGGCGGAATCCCCCCCCCCCGGCTGCGAGGTGGGTCGAAAAAGCTCGGCTCTTTAAGGGTTAAGTGTACCCTGATTTACCCAGCACGCATAAATAAACGGAAGGTGTACCAAAACAAAACAGGCGTAAACTTGCAACAATTTACAATGCAGCCGTTGGAAAACTCTTAAAGTCTGTATGCACAAAAGAGGTTTAAGAGTTTAAAGTTAGACCTGGTTTAAGTGAAAAAATTTTTACAGCTAAATATATTTTTTCAACTAATATTGTCATATTTTATGGTGTTTGTAAGATTTTTAGATGAATCTTCAATATTTTGAATATTTACCGCAGTAGTGTTTTTGAGTTAGACCCTGTCTAACTTCCCTGCAAACACGTAACGTTTTAAAAACGTTCTAAAAACGTCTTTAAAACTTTATAACGTTTTTAAAATGTATTGAAAACGTTTTAAAAACGTTTGGTGTTGGCTGGGTTTAAACCTGGGGTCGATTTCAGTAACATTAAAATGCATTGTTATTTCATCCGACCTATGCAACATTACGTAAGGTTTGAATTTTATCTGAACCAAATTCCTATATCTTACGATGTGTTGTACACTTATGAGTGGTTTTTATGTCTTTGTGAAATCCAATCTAGGTACGAGCTACACCCTTCATGGCTACGATGCATTGTAATTGCTTAATGAAATTGACCCCTAAATCTTAAACCTCTTTTCTGCAAAAATGCTTCATTTTATGGCAGTAGTAATTTTCACCTTTTTTTACTTTAAAGCTTTTCTCCATGCCAGAATCGCCTCTCATATCCATGAATTTCACATGAATGTCTGCTTGGTTAATAAAAACCATCAAGTGGCGAGATTTACATCATCTGGGAAATCTTTTGAAAGGGGTCATAAAAGGCCCTATGATGTAGAGTGTTGTTCAGATTATGTGATTATGTTTGGGGAATATAAAGTAACAAAAAATCTCATTATGATGATCACCCGGGGGGGGGGGGGGACTTAGTACAAAAGTGGTTATGGGGACGTGCCGCAAATTCGGGTAGCAAAATCAGGCTCTCTGGTATTTCAATCGGTCCTTTTTCTTCCCAAAATGTGGTATTTTGATGGGTCACTTTTCAAAATTTTCCAAAATTTGCGCCAAATGGCGCAAATTTGGACATTTCTTCACAAAACTTTAGACATTTTGTGCCAAAATAGCGCAAATTTGGGCGAAAAAAATGCAATTTTTGATCAAACTTGACTCATAATTTGGAAGATTTGGTATATGGATGGGTCCCTTTTTCTTGAAAATTGGTATTTGGATGGGTGGCTTTTCAAATTTCCCTGCGGCACGTCCCTACCCAAACCAAACTTGAGTACCCCCCCCCCGGGGATGATCATCAGTTCTCACAGACAGGTCATTTGCATTTTTGATTAACAATTAACCAAAGCATTTAATTACAGTGTGGACAATGAGTTGCTACGTATAAAGTTGATATGCTATGAATGTAGTCGATTTGCATTTTTTCAAAATCATACATGGATCATAAAGAGATTAAAATGGCAATGAAATTTTGAATTAGATACAAAATTTCAACATGGATGTAAAAGTTTTCAGTCCATAAGTGATACATTTTTTATATTTTCATGATTACTTAGAATCTGCTATTAATTTTGATGATTTCTGTTATTGTTAATTGTATTTTGTCTTTAGATAAAATTTTGATAGGTGTGTTATAAATATTTATGTATATATGTTTGGGAACAGGTGACACATGGGGGTATCAAAAAGATTTAAAGATCACCGAGAAGAGAAGGCGTTATATCGATGACATTTATCGGGATGGTTTCTTATCCATATGTACATTATGGTGCAAAAATGAAATGAATGGCATTTATACTTTCTATACAGGCAATATATGTCAATAACCTGCCACCACTAACCAGATAAACTGCATGGATAAATCAAAGACATGTGCATGGCATGATTAACCCTTTCAGATCCATAGAACATTTGGGCGTTTCTAACAAATAAAGAAATAGGCCTTCTTAAAAAAAAGTGACATTGAAAATGTCTGTATCTTCAAAATGAAAAGCCTATCACATCAAACTTGGTAAAGTTTTAAAGCTAATAAAGATGATTTTAAGATCACATAAAAAAATTATGTTCCTGGCTGTTTTTCTTCTTGGTGATCTTTAAAAAAATGTATACTCTCTCATTTTTGCATTTATTCCACATATTAACTTGACTATCAGTGAAGAAATTCCCATACCATTCTATTCCTGGCACCTAGGACCCTGGAAATACTTGCCCTACATTGGATATAAAGGGAAGATATCAGACTCCACAACATTATATTGATCTTCAGATCAAATTGGGGGTATTTGGATTTATGCCGATGGTTCATTCATTCATTCATTCATTGTTTAATTCCCATCATCATTAAGATATACATAAACATATTTTGAGATATTATTATTAATTAAAAATTGTGATGAGGTACAGGGTGTCCCAGAAAAAAACCTTACTATTTTTGCATGTAATTTTCTTAGGTTTAACGGATAGTCAGAAAGTATGTTAAGGTTGCATTTTATTGTCCATGAATTGTACTTTTAGATACCGTTTGTTTTATTTCAATCGGTAACCTAGAACAGAATTTATGCTTTGTCACATATTTGGATGTAAAATTTTGTGGTCCAATTTCACGATTTTGTAAGTTCCCCTTGAATAACGTTCTATTGGGTATTGTCCTTGATCTGCTTACTTAACCATAACAATGTTTATAAATTTATTATGTGCATGCTATCTTTTATATATGCTGAAAAAATGAACAATTTTGATGAAATAATAAGGCAGATATGATACATTTTCCAAGATGACTCATTTTTATATCACCCCTGCTTTATGACCAATAATCATGAAATTGGACCAGACAAAAATCCTCCTAAATATTTGATATAACATAACTTTTGTTGTATACTATCTATTAAAACGAAGCAAACGGCACCAAAAAGTTCAATTCATTGACTTTTAAATGCAATCTTTACGTACTTTCTAACTATCCGTTTAACCTAAGAAAATTACATGCACAGATTGTAAGGGTTTTTCTGGGACACCCTGTATATGCATCATAATGCATCATGAAGCCAAAGGCCTGAGACCAATACCTTACAAATGTTTATGGTATTTATAAATATAATATAAATTTACATTACTTTACACATCAAAATAAGAATCCCATCAAGCTACAAGGAAACAAACAAATGAAAATTAATATTTCACTTCTGAGTATGTTGAAAAAATATCCAGATATTGATAAATGCAAGTCACATTGAAATGAGTATTTAACGATCATGACCTGCTTTATTTCTTTTGAAATGTTATTCTAAAACTGTGGCCCAAGAGACAAGACTATTCAATTTATGTATGGCATGTCGATAATTTTCTTTACTCAGCTCTGACGCATTGCATTTTGTCATAATGAGTGAGTTTTATAATTATGCACTCATATTTTGGATTCAGTTTTGTTTACCGTTCCAAGAAAGCATTATTTGAATGGTTTTCCTCTGCGCAAAACTGAATCCTCACATTTGAGCAGGACTAGAGTACATCTGAAAACCATGCAATAAGTCTATGTCTGACAACGATAATGCCGTCACACTTACATAGGCTATATAGGCAATCTGATATCTATTAACCCCACTCACCAAAAACTTAGCTATTATGAGGAAGAAAGGTTGATATTAAATTTATATAGGGATTCAGTTCTAAACCATAAGTTATCATTTTTCATGTTTACCTGCTTATAAAATAGATAGATCTTAACTATTTCACATTTTTTCCCATCAGGACACCTCTACATTGGGCGTCTGTTTCCGGTCAAGAAGATTGCGTCAAATTCCTCCTTGAACTCGGCGTAATGCATTCACCCAGAGATATCAACAATTGTACCCCGTTAGACTATGCCAAACAAGCTAATAAACCAATATGTATGAAAGAACTCATTAAGACAGGAGCAGAGTATGGAGTCACACCAGCGCCATCCTCCAAACAAGAAAAAAGTCCTAAAGATGGCGGAACATCCTCTAGGAAAAATAGCGGTACTAAAAAGAAACGATTTGGATTTTTAAGTGATATTTTCTCACGGACTAAAAATGGACTGCGAAGTAAGCAGTCTTCAGTTGAATCTAACGAAGAGGACACATCAAACAGTGTAGCTATTGATACAAACTTACAGCCGTCAGAACAACTACATACCAAAGATGAACCAAATGATCAAAACTTAAACCTTGATAAGGAACAAGCAGTTGAAAATAGACATATTGAGAAGCCTGCGGGCTGTCTTTCGGATATATCCAATGTGTGTGATTCAAAACAAAGTGACCGAAACTTTGGTCCAAGGTCACTCTCAGATACATACAGTGATGATGTTATTACAGATACCAATCGAAATAGATCCGCTAGTATACCATCTTTTTCACCAACGGTTAGTAGGATACCGTCATTTTCCCATCATGCAAAGTTACCATCTCCAATGGCTACAAGGTGTAAGACTCTGCCAGGGGCAACTTCATCGTCTAAAAGTGCAATGCATCCTGGGTGTATAGGTTGCCATGGTGATCCCATTGTTGGGTTGAGACCTTTGTGTCGTGATCTTCCTGATGCTGTGACGGTCCAGAGGCATGCTCAAGAGATCCTGGAAGCACAAAGAGGTATTTTAACAATTGTAAATAAGAGTTGTACACGTGCATGGAAATGTTTCATTTTACACTAATGAAACTATATCTTGCAGTGGCGTGCCCAGGGTTTTTTGAGTGGAGGGGGGGGGCACAACCATCAGTTTCCCCCGAATGACCAGTGGCGGCGGAAGGTTAAAAATTTAGAGGGAGACGGCTAGCCGGAGGAAAAATTATGTAACTTTGTAAATGCGCGCGTCCCCCCCCCCCCCTTTGGGCACGCCACTGATATCTTGCCACTTTAATGCAGCAAAGTCATATTATGCAAGAAAAGTCTTGTCATTAACAAATTTCTTTTGTGTTCTGAAAAATTCAAATTTTACCATTTGTCAAAAGAAAACTTAAATTCTCAACATTATTGCAAAAGGAAACTTAACTTTTCCCAAAAGCCTAATTGAAATTTAATTTTGCCATTTACCTTGTTGGTTCCACAGAACAATTTGAAACATCTTTCAACAACTCACCATATCTCCTTATACAGGAGCATGACGTTGTTGATTGTGATGAACTTACCGTTGATATTCAAATTACCGCAACACTCGCAGCACAGTGTTCACAGCAGCACATTTACGCGAGTACGTTCAAGGCCTGGTGCAAGGGAACAATTTTGAAGCTAGTTGAAAATGGCAAAGCAACAAACATTAGGATATGGGATTTTGCTTCAGATTCTATTTAATATTTTATAAAGATAGATTTCTGTTAAATTGAAAATATTTAAAATCATATTTTATTCTCAACACATAAAATTTCAGGAAGATTATCATTGTTTAAATAAGGCCACCCTCATGCGATAAAAATACACAAACGCATGGATGAAGAGTTGTTGATTTGTAATAAACAACTCTGTAGAATACCTAATTGACCAGATTGCCATTATCCATGACATTTATGATTTTTAGTTTAAAATGTCACCATATATTGTTTTGCTTAGGGCACCATTTTATTACAATTGATGAAATTAAATTTGGTGGGCATGGTAACAATTGTCTTCCACTTAAATAAGCTCTACTAGATAGTATTTTATTGTCATATATAACCTTGATAATGGCCTAGTTGTAGAAAATATTATATTTGCTGCATTTACTATTAGCACCCACTACTGAAAATAAAAACAGGGAATCAATTAAATGCATCTTTTTGATGCTTTATGACTTAAGCTTATTTCCTAGAAATTTAGTGTTTGGTGGATTTATTTGTGCCGATAACGAATCTAAAATAAAAACAACAAGTCACCATGCTCATTTTCAGTCTCAGGCGTCTCAAAAACAATGTTCCCATAAATTCATGTTATTTCACAAAATATGGGAAAACTTAAGAGAGGACTGTCAACCCTTATCAATCCATAATTTTTAGAAGTGCCTTATGCTCGGCCCGGGGGGTGGGGTACTTAGTGGAAAGGTGGGTGTACGGACGCGCGGCAAAGAACGGTTGCATTTTTAACCTCCCAGGTTTACCAAAGGCCCCTCAAAAATTTGAAAAATGGTTTACATAACGGTTGCATTTTTCAAAAATGACCATTCATTGACCAATTTTTCCTTTGGTTTACCTATCGGTTGCCAAATTGGGCTTTTAAAGTGCCATTTACATTGTAAAAATGTATTGAACGGTCTAGATAATGGATGTTTAAGTTAAATTGGTTTACATATGGGTAGCATTTTTTCGCTTCCTCAGGTTTACAAAACGGGTGGTAGTCGAAAACTCCGGCCGCTTGTCCGTACCCAACCGAAATCTGAGTACCCCCCCCCCCCGGTATGCTCGGTAAATCAGCAAGCTAATCAAATTCATATAAAAGTGTGGTAGAAGCAGATTTCTAGAAGCGGATTTGCATATTGAACTTGATGGTGAAGTCATCCAAAAATCGTGTTTTTGGCCCAACATTTTATGGGAAACCTAACTAAAAATAATCTTCTTTTGGTAAAATTTTGAACTATTTTACTTCTTAGAATCTAGAAAGCAATTTTTAGGAACATATTTCTTAATGTGTTGAATTTTATCTTATTTTTTTAAATATTGCTAAAAATATACCAATAGTGTACCAAAAATGATATGGTAAAAAAGTGCAATTTTTGACATATTTTTGGCAATATATAAAAAAAATAAAAAGATTTCACTAAACATTTGGTTGTATCGTCACAAAACAAATAACCCATACTTTATGTCAGTTACAACTTTCTTGCACCCACATGACGATTTGTTTTGTGACGATACAACCAAATGTTTAGTGAAAAATTTGTGTGGAAGGCCAAGTATAGCCTAACCCTAGCTTGTACCGCAAGACTAGACAAGCTCTGTATGAATAAACTATAAAGAGTCTCATTTTCACTCTGTAGGTCTCATATCAAGTAAAGACGAAGGAGATACATCTACAGCAGCAAGAAGTTTATCACATATGAGTTTGGTCACAAACCCCAAACTGGCTCCACTCAGCCCAAACGTTCTGGGTAAGCATAAGTCGCAAGGGGTTGAGGCATAAGTTGCTGGGGATATAATTATGCCAGTTTTTACTCTTGTCTGGTTTTTAGGGGCAATCTACACTGGAGTGCAAATCCGAGATGAATAATGCACTTGTCTGTAAGCCAATTTGCAGTAGTTCATCTAGATGGACCTCACAAGCAAGCGCCCACGCTTCGCGTTCGCCTGCGAGGACCATCTAGATAGACTAATTTGCAGTAGACTGTGGTTACACAAGCGTCAGATCCGGATCTGCTGTTCAGCACTCAGTGTACATACGTGTAATACGAGAGATACATACGGTTCTCAGATCTGGATCTCAGAGATGTGCATCCATCTGGATCTGTCCTCCATGTAGATTGCCCATACTTTAAAATCTCAATATAGTGCCCCTTTTCCCAGTTGCCATTTTGTGCCATATTTTTTATATGGTTTATAAGATATGAAATTGATTGCCTGTGTCTGATATATAACGAATGTAACTTTCATTTTAACATCTGATTAGTGATGTAGACCTGTTGGTGTTGTGGTAAGGAACATGTTTATGAGCAAAACATGAGGTGCACTATATCGAGATTTTAAAGTATATTGGTTTTACACTTTTCTTCTTGGGCCAAGCAACATTTTTTGTTTTATTGTAGATTCAACATATTTTCAGCTTAAAATATACTAAAAGGTGTCTGGTCCATGCTAGATCTGACTGAAATTTGCTGGTAAAAATTGGCTTGAATAATATTTTATCGATGTAGAACCAATTTTTAAAATAAAGATTGGGGGTCACTGGACTCGTTTTTGCATGCGAGTCAGTTTAAAAATAGCATTTTGGGAGCTTTTGTGAAAAATTAGTACAGGGGTCTATAGGAAATGTGGCAAAAGTGACATTATTTAGTGTTGATTCAAAAAATTCCCACTGAAATTTTGTGTCAATTTTTTTCACAAAATTTGCGCAAAAGTATGTCCTTTCAATTAGCAAAATTAAAAGTGGGGGTCAGCAACCTATTTTTCACAAAAAATGAGAAAATATGACATTTTTTGGCTTCAAAACACTATTCTGCATAAACTGTGCATGCGTGTTGCTGTTCTTGCGAAATAAAAACAAGTGCGTAACAGTATGCGTGAACCAGACACCTTAACCCTAACCCTGAATTGAAAGGTGCTCCGTTTTTTGGCCTAAGTCCAACTACGTCATAGGAGAAAAAAAGCATGTTTTCACCAGGATTCAAACCCATAACCTCTGACTTCCTAAGCGAGGCACATATGCAACCCGCGTATATGACGTATTTGGACTTGGCGCATTTTGGTGATTTTTGACAGTGAGCTTTAGTGAGTTTTAGCGGGGTTAGGGTTAATGTTTCATGTTCATGTAACACCCAGGAGTGGAGTTACACTTCTTCAAAGCATGACATGTTAGAATACATAAAAGTGAGAAAACTTGTACTCAAGTTTTCATTTTAGGCACATTTCCAATTCAACTACATGTAGAAAATGTTACTTTTAAAATTGGAGTTGAAATCAAAGCTGATAGCAAGGAGGTTTAAAGGAGCTTGGTCCAATTTTTCAAAATTTAGTTTTCAATGTCATGAATTTCAGCTGAATCGGTCAAACCATTTTGATTTTATGAGCAATTTTGTATTTCAGAGCTGTCTATACGTTACTGTATGAAATTAATTATGGTTACCATAATTAGACACATTTCATATATATCTCCAAAGCGAAACATAACCCAGGCGTGAAATTTCACATTGGTAATGAGAAAATGTGAGCAACAATTAGGTACCAGAATCTCCAAAAGTTTGAAAAAAAAACTGAGGCAATCAGGCCATGCTCCTTTAAGAATGGCATTAACATTTCAAATATGCAAAAACGCTTAATTTCATCAAAACAAGACATTGTATTTTGCCTAGTTTCTTCAAGATTGAAACATGCAGACTTAACAGAGGTACGTGATAGATGATCCTGGAGGATGATCACATATCAGTTTGTCATGTTGACAAGAACTGGAAATGACAAATTTAGAAAACAATGTAATTTATTAAAAAAACTGAGACAAAAATCAAGCATAAAATTTTCTATTGTTAATACACCGTTCATGTTAATTGTCACCTGCCAATGTTTGCAGCCCTATAGACAGCTGTGTTTACCATCAACTGTAAACCCAAATATGTTGACTGCATCATGTAAAATAGTGAAATATTGCCGAAAATAATGCATTTATCATCCCAAAATGTATTGAATGGAATATTCTACTTACATACAAACAGCCTTAGCAACATTATCAGGGAGACTGATTAATGGGTCCATTTACATGATCTGTCAGGCAGTAGGAGCTACAATCAGGGAAAATTTTCGTTGAGACTCTATAGTATATTCCAGGTTATTTTTCTTTCAAACTTGGGCTTAATTGGGACAATGATTTTCTTAGAAAATTATATGTTCTTGTTTAACCCTTTACAAAATCATATTCTTCTTGACCCTCCATCAAATAATGTTGAAAGGTATAACCAGACGACATAGGACACGGTCAATAGCATCCACTAGATTTAGGGACGCGGGATTTCTAAAACGCAAATTTAGGATACTTTTTATGTGTATTTCTATTGGGTTAAGCTGGGTCATGTATTAAATAAAATATTACAAAAATCATATTTTTACCTTTCTTCAAAAAATTACAAAAGTGTTCTTATAGTAATCAACATAATTATGTTATTCCAAATCTGCTGAGGTTCAAGCGTGAACCCCACTTTTTATAGATGTTATCATATTTTTTTACCGATTAGGAAAATAATTTTAGTGACCATCCCGGAAGTTGTATTTTTTCACGAATCCCAACGGCTTTACGCTAGAGGGCGTATAGGACATGACGCATGCGGGGGATCGGCTACGATACCGTCTGGCAACCAGTAACAGTTGCCACGGCCACCCTCCTCTGGGTATAACAGAAGATTTGATTACACAGTATCTATCAACATTGTACTACTAGAGGGGAAGAGGGCAGCAAATTTAAATATGACCATCAAAGTGTCACTTATTTCAATGATTGTAGGCTAGGCTAAGCTTGATGATTAATGCAGTACTAATGTAGGGAAGAAAGTCCACATAGAACATCCTGTTTTAAGAGATTGATGTTCATTTGAAGTGGCCTATTATAGTACATCATTACGGCGTAATAAAAATTCTATGAATAAATTTTACCAGAACTACTTATCTTAACAATTTGGTTTGTTAAAAACACAGACAATGATTGATATTTGTATTTTTTTATTTTCTCCTCTTTGGCAAATAACAATATTTGAACAG